>JALPVH010000043.1:0-276152 GCA_023242295.1 Diaporthe ilicicola | reverse complement strand
TTTCTTTAAAATTCTTAAATATATTAATTATATAATATATTATTTTAAATCTTTAATATTATAGAAATGAAAGTATAATATTATATTAATTAATTATTTAAAACTTTACTTTATAAACTTATTCGGAAAATTTATTTTATTAATTAATTTTATTTATATTAGTAATTATAATAAAATAATAATCGATTTATAAAAAATAATATTTAAAATATTTAAATATCTAATTAACTATATTAGCTTAAAATTAAAATTTCGGAAATAAAGATTATTATATTAATTAAATAAAAATATATAAAAGCTTATTAATAACTTTAACCGCTAATAAGTATTTATTAAAAAACTTATTAATTAAAATAAATATTATATAGCCCTTATTAAATATTTATTTCTTATAATAATTATTAAGCTATATTTATAGCAGCCTTATATAATTAAATAATATTTATAGCGGTTTAATAACTATTAAAAGCCTTATAATATTAGAATTATATAGGAAAATAATAGTTATAGAACTTTATTATATAACTTAATTATTATAATATTTATTAAACCGATATTACCCCGTTAAAATAATAATTATTAAATAGTTTTAAAATAAAAGATAAGAGTTATTTAATATAATAAAAGTTATTAACTATAAGGGAATAGATATTAAGAGAAATAAATAATAAATATTTAATAAAATAATAATTATTAACTATAAGGGCGTAGCTCTTTTTAGGGGGGGGAGATTATTAGAAAAGCGCTATATACGGCCTTTATCGGTGTATTATTAGCAAATCCGAAGTTACTTGGCATTTTAGTATAATTTTAGAATAGATAACAATAGAAGAATAAACCCACCATACCCATAAGCTTGACAGCTGCCGGGTGGGCCGCCTCGGCAGGCCCCGTTTACGGCTGGCCACTGCGCATTTCCTTCTCCTATATGCTTGGGACTGAGCTTCCTGGCCGAGACTGTACCCCCCCACATTACCTACAAACCGTGCGTTACAGTATAGACCACCAATTCTACAAGACCATTGCAGAGGTTTAAAAGTCTCCTGAAGAGAGAACAAGCTAGTCTTGCGCATATATACAGGGTCTGTTCATGGCCATGTTGTGATCAGGCTGGTATTACGTGTGAAACTTATTCGAGTATCGAATTTGGCTATAATAACTTCTTGCCTCAACGGCTGACTACGCGAAGACTATGACGGAACTTCTCCTCCGTTAGACCACTGTCGGCGCTGCTTCCTGCTTTTTATCCTGTGGCTCACCTTCCTCGCCCTCGGTGGTAGCCGCTGATGCAGACTTGAATGACTGCTCAAAATCCGCGATGATGTCGTCGATGTGCTCTGTACCAACCGAGATACGGATGAGATCCTGCAGAGGAGAACGTCAGTGGACCTACTCTTCGAGACCCTGGGAAGACCCTGAAACAACGTACCTCAGTTGTGCCCGAGCTGTTCTTCTCCTCGTCCGACAGCTGCTCATGCGTCGTGGTCCATGGATGGATCGCCAGCGTCTTGGAGTCGCCCACGTTGGCCAGGTTTGAAATCAGCTTGAACCCATCCACAATCTGGCTGCCAGCCTTGCCGCCACCCTTCACGCCGAAGCTGAGCACACCACCAGCGCCCCTCTTGAGATACTTGTTGGCCAGCTCATGGCTGGGGTGGCTCTCGAGGCCAGGGTAAGACACCCAGCTGACATAGGGGCTCTTCTCGAGGTACTTTGCCAGTGCCAGTGCGTTCTGCGCATGGCGCTCCGCGCGGAGCGAGAGCGTCTCGATCCCCAGAAGCAGCTGCTGCGCGGCAAAGGGGTTCAGGCAGGCGCCGAGGTCGCGCAGGATCTCGACCCGCACGCGGATGATGAAGGTGATGGCGCCGAACGTCTCCCAGAACTTGAGGCCGTGGTATCCATCTGAAGGCTCGACCATCTGTGGAAAGCGTTTCCCGTGCTTGCCCCAGTCGAACTTGCCCGAATCGACGACCACGCCGCCGATGGTGGTGCCGTGACCACCAATCCACTTGGTTGCTGAATGGACAACGACTGCGAATCCGCTTTGTTAGCAACGTAGCTCAACTAGGAACCGTATTAAACCCCCCTCCTCAATGGCTTGCGCAGGCTTGGGAAACGACGTACTGTCCGCTCCGTGGTCGATCGGCCGGATAAAGTAGCCGCCCGCACCGAACGTGTTGTCCACCACAACCGGGACGCCCTTCTCGTGCGCCAGCTCCGCGATCTTCTCCAGGTCCGGGATATTGTACCGCGGGTTTCCGATGCTCTCTACGTACACGGCCTTTGTCTTGTCGTCGATCGCGGCCGCCAGCTCCCCGGGGTTGTCCCCGTCGACAAACTTGCAGCTGATGCCCAGACGCGGGAACGCAACCTTGAACTGGTTGTACGTGCCGCCGTAGAGGTTGGACGTCGACACGATGTTGTCGCCTGCCTGGGCCAAAGCGGCGACAGTCATGAATTGTGCCGCCTGACCTGACGAGGCGGCGACGGCGGCTACACCTCCCTCGAGGGCGGCAATGCGCTTCTCGAAGACGTCGACGGTGGGCTGCTCACGCGCGTGTTCAATGGACTGCCCTTTACGTGTGGTTGGGCAGCGTAGCTGCTTTAGCATGACCTACGTTCATGATACGGCTGTAAATATTGCCAAACTCCTTGAGTCCGAATAGCCTGGCGCCATGCGCCGAGTCGTTGAAGACATAGCTCTGTGAAGACTACTTAGTATCTGGTCGTACCCACGTAGGGTTTCTTGTAAGTCATACAGTTGTTGCATAGATTGGGACAGCTCTCGAATTCGTGGCAGGGTCCGGCTCTTGTCTGTCGCGATAATCAGCCACTGGAAGAGCTCTGACTCACTTGGGCGCAGGGAACTGGCTCACCCTCCATGCAGTTGGAGAGTTTCGAAGTGCTTGCTGAGTTCCGACATTGTAGGGCCTGGATATGTGCACCTCGAGTATGGGCCTAATTATCGCGGGTGTCGAAATGAGTTCGGCAGCACAGGTTAGTGAATGAGACACTGGGAGTCAACAGAAAGTCAATTGGTCATCGGCACGGCCTATATATATACTCCAGCTCCAGCTCCAGCTCCAGCTCCAGCTCCTCAGCTGCTCTCAATTAATACCTGCGCGGCCGTTAAGGCCATCGCCTCACCAGTCAACTTGCACATTACATTCCCTCTTTGGGCCCTCGAATGGCGCGCTTGAAAGGTGGGGGTGCCGAGCACGTCATTTCGACCGCCAACGTCGCGTGCTGCCAAAACGGTTGGCGCCGACTCTCTTGCCGTTCCATGAGCCGGGTTCTGGCCCTCTCGAGCCGGCCGACGGCCGACAGCTTTGTTGTGTCGTGCGTGTCGCATGTTTCGTGGGCGATGCGGGATTGTGCGCCGTGGGTGTGTCCTAGGTTCTTGCGGGTAGCACAGGCCTGTCCCAAGGTTTTAGGTTATGCTGTAAGCTGACGTCTGCATATCTATAGCTCGAGGTTGTGCCTCGCGATTGACACAGAAAAAGAAAAAGAAAAAAAAACCATATCGCATGTCAGAAAGTGATGCCGCAAACTGTGACTCTAGAAGGATAATTTTGATAGTACAATCTGCTTTAGATGCTATACTGTTGAACATCAAGGTGGCTGTCCTCGGATCCACATCGACTGGTGGGTCAGAGTGATAAGAGGAGCCGCATCGGCGAAAGCAGTCTCACGAGGTTGTGACCTGTCTTTTCCGGTGGCCTGAGTTGTCCCCAGGCTAACGCTGCTGACATGGCCCGGGAAGGACAGTGACCATAACAAGACCAGCGAAGGCCTCTAATAGGTGCGATGCGGTCACAATTCACGGGCCATGCGCCTTGTGCCTCTTGAGTGTAAGTCGGTCCATTTCCAGTGACAACAGCTCACTCAACAATCTCACCGAGGCGAGGGAGGCGGCATGCAAAATATACATCAATATGTTCGTAGGCCTGTCACTGCAATACGTAAAAATGCCAATACCAGCCCGTCATCCAATCCAACCCAGATTGAAGTAATTAAATCGCTTCTATACCACCAAATTCATATGGTCCAACACAGCACAGCTGGCGCGACCCATCGAAGATTCTGATCACCAGGTATCACAACGTGCATATCCCTTCCCCGCGACTACTTCTTCCTCGCTCCCGACAAAGGTGGCGATCTCCCAATCCTCACTGCTGGAGACGGTGCTCCGCCTCTGGTCCCACGAGGACGACAATTTTTTGACCGTTACCTCAAGGGACGCAGTCTTGTGAGGCGGCGTGGCGGGGACGTATCCGAAAAACGACCCGCGGCCGTCGGTGCCGTAGTAGGCATTTATGCGGCCATAGCGGCCTCCTTCATCTGGGCGTTTTGCTGCATTGGCATGCCCTGCCCCGCACCACGACCCATGCGGAGGCCCGCAAACCCCCCCTTCAGCGCATCCTTGATGGTGAGCGCGGCGGTGGCGGTCCAGAGTGCGAAGTTGAACGAGGAGAAGACGGTGGCCGCACGGGCAGAGCCGCAGACGGCGCCGCGGCAGAACAGCAGGTGCGTCAGGAACACGGCGAGGGCGACGAAGCCGGCGAAGTAGAAGAGGACGTTGGTGACCTCGAGGGCGAGGACGGCCCATGGGTGAGAGACTGAAGACAATGTCAGCTTGGAACGCCCATCCAGTGCCTAGGAGTACTCACACTTGGGCATGAACTTGGGAACAGCCTCCAAGTATGCAATAGAGATGAGCGAGAACAGTGGTACGAAGACCAAGAAGTTGACCTGAGATGGCGAAGAAGTCAGGGTGTCGACATTGTACCAGTTGGCAACTATTCCGTTCCGTTAGCAAAACTGTCATTTGGGGCTGATTTCCCACAGCCTTGATTTCGAGGAGCTATACCATATGCCGATAGACCCAGAATAACGACAGCGAAGAGCGCTTGCACGGCGCGAAGAGCGAGGATCAGAGGGAAACCCATTTTGATTTTCTTAAAGTCTTCGGTTTACCTGTTGGTGGAGTTCGAAGCCTGTGGGGTGAGGAAATAAAGAGAATATATTGGTGTAACGGGCAGCCGGTGCACTGATTTTAAAGAAGGAGAAATAGGGAGGTGGCCCAGAGAGTAAGGAATCAACCCGGGAAGACTCAATGAGCATTAAAAGCATCGGGCCAGTATATAGCAGACTGTAGTCAACTGCGGTATGGACGCGCATGTGTCAAGGGTCAACCTCGCCTGCACGGAGGATAAGTGCGCTACGATGTACCAACCTGAAGCCTATGTGAAACACGGCACGACAGGGGCATACCCACGACCTGGTGCAGGAGGATGCGACGAAGCCGTCCAATGTCATGCCTGGTTTGGGGCGCACATTGGGGCATCGAGGCTATACTTTTAGATTAGCATCAATGCCCCGGCCGTCGATAAACCTGCACCTGCAGGTGTGGTGGGCAGTCGCTGGTGGTGGAGGTACGGATACTGCTGTAACCGCCGACGAGGAGTGAGGGCGGCTAGAACGGAGCCAGTGGGTTGGAATCGCGCGAATGGGATGAGCAACCTAGTGAATCGACTCATCTTTTCGCGTTTGACAGCAATTTCTCGGAACCATGTGCAACTTGCCGAAGAAGGCTTGCAAGCAGGTAATGACTGAGCTGCGGTGTTCGAAGTACGAGTACGGTCAGCCTTGCTTCACCGACGAACGGGCTCTGTGTAGCAGAGAACTGGCGTGCTTGATACTGGCACGCTGAGGAGAGCGTGATGAGAGCCACTTGGCCTCGAGGCTAGTCTGCTGTACAAGCACAAGAGCTTGCACACAAATAATCCTCAACCGGCTAGGGAGATCGGCACCATGGGATTGAAACAGGGAAAGATGGAATTGGAAGGAGAAGCGTAAGGCAAGTTGCAAGGAAACATGTTTTGCTGGGGCGTCCTGTTTCTCAAGACAAGGCTCTTCGACGCCTTGGCAGTCTCCGGACGGTCAGAGTCCAGCGACAGCAGGCTTGGCTCCCAAGGAAAGGCGCTGGCTGCTGTTTCCAGATATTTCGGGTGTGCTCGAGGCCCTCCGTGCCAAGGCGTTAATGACAAGCGGGCCCGGGGCATGGAGTCGTCTTGCGTCTAAGAGATCTCGAGCGCCAAGTAGACCAAGGCGACTGAATCGGGTTCGCTTCGAGGCCAACTGCTCGAGAGCGGCCGGTGAGGAGCGAGATTGGGCGGTTGCATGGAGACGTCGAGACCTTGCTCTGGGGTCGGCCCTGGGGTGTCTGACTTGTCATGCTGCAAGCTGCGCACGCTGGGGTAGGTCTGTGTGTCTGTGTGCTGAAGTTTGGACCGCCGAGAACCTAGCAGAAAAAGTCAAGCGAGACTCAAGCAATTGCATCCAGGAAAGCCAGCATGGCCAAGCAAATGTCGTCTGGTCGACTGTGGTTTTTCAGTGGCTCGGGTCGAGTCATTGGTGGGCCTGCAAATGCTTGTATGCTGGACTCTAAATCTCAGGCTGAGGATAGTGCTTTGCTCTAGTTGGGTCAAGAAGACAATCTAGACCGGACCATCGCAATAATAGATGGCATAGTGTAGAGCGGGAATGGTGAGACGCAGGTGAAGAAGTTGCCGTTCTTCAAGCGTTGCCGGCTTTGAGTGTCCAGCCGCCGTTCACCTCGGCGCCAAGGCGACGACGGTCAGCTCTGGCGAGGCATGCCCGTCCGCTGTGCCGGGCTACGTGGCCTGGAAGCTCGCACCGCGCGGCTGACCGTCGACAGGGCCGTGGCGATGGCAGCACCGGCCGTTGCTGAGTTCTCGTCGTTCATCCGGAGCCTGGAGGAACAGCTGAACTGTTGGACTGTTGGGCGCTTGAACGTTTGCACGTTTGAACAAATGTTTTAGCAGGGTCAGTTGAGATGCACAGTTGACAAATATGGAGACAGTCGGTACGGAAGCAGGGCGCTGTTCATGTTCAGCAGCCCAGGGGAAACGTTGGTCTAAGCTTGACCGCCTGGTAAACCTAGGAGGCCGGCAACCAGAAGGCCGGGACCATGTAGAGAAAGCTTGAAGGCATTCCAGACGGGCAAGGAGTAATAAAAGCATGTGATTGCTGCACTATCTGAGATGGCCAACAGCTCTCAGCACCTCGAGTTAGTGGCCCAAGCTCCGGCTGCACTCAGGATCAGCACATCTGCGGAGTGCAATTAGGGGTGGGTCGGCCGCCGGGCCGAGCAGAATGACGTTGCACCCTGGACGAGGAACACCCAGATTCGACCAGGGCGTCATCTACAGTGGCCTAGCTCTCCAAAGTGTTAGACCTCGTAGGCTTGAAAGGCGAAATCCAACGGTCAACAAGCTAGATGTTTCTTCATCGAAAACTGCGCACGACCAAGAAAATCAATGTAGTATACCGGTACTGCACGTAGAAAAGAATCTCACAAACGAGGAGGTCGACAACGCCGTACGACACGATGTGATGCGATGCTATCTTTGCCGAGGTCCCCGGAAGCCCGCTAAACTAAGATGGTCATCTGCCACCGCATGCTCCGTACCCCTTGGCCACAACCACACATCTCGGTACAGTAGGCCAAGAATGATAGAATAGAGCAGGACGTTTCTCGAATATTGTCTGTCTTCTTGTCGAGCCCACCGGTCCCTCTTTACGCATACCAATTTCAGGCTCAACCGTGTGCCTTTGCTGCTGCCCTCTCCTCTGTCGTGGTCGGTCCCTTTGGCGTGGTCCATCTTGAGTCTCGACGCGACGTCTTCATTGACACACAGACAGCCCGTGCCCTCCAGTCAGTGACCCTCGCCCATGCTCGCCCTCCACTGCCCTGCCCTGCCCTGCCCTGCCACAGACATCTAGAGAGCACCATATTGACTGAGTTATATTCGCAGAACGAAGCAGCACACCACCGATCATGCGCTACGATTCTGATGTCAAGGCACTCATTGCCAAGTGCTCCACGCCCCCTCCACCAGGCTCACCCTACGGCCTCCCCATTCCCGGTTCCGAGCAGGAGAACCGCACTCCAATCTACCGCAACTGGGCCTTTCGCGATGGCCCTCTGCTCGAGAGACTCGAGCCACACTGCCTGACCTTCCATGATCTCTTCGAGGAGGCATGGCAGGCTCGCCCCACAAAGCGCATGTTGGGCCACCGGCCCTGGAACCCAGCCACCAAGACCTGGGAGCCCAAATACGTGTGGCAGACATATGCTGAGATTGCCGAAAGGAGGAAGAACCTTGGTGCTGGTATCGCGGAGCTGCATCACCGCATCGGCGTTACGGCCCAGAGCTATGGCGTTGGTATCTGGTCCCAGAACCGGCCTGAGTGGCAGATCACGGGTCAGTTCACCTGCCTTCTCCGATCCATGCCGGTCCGATACTGACCATCCGTGCAGAGCTTGCCCTGGTCTCCCAGTCCTTGTATCCTGTGACGTTGTACGAGACGCTGGGCCCCCAGACAACCGAGTTCATCATCAACCACGGCGAGTTGTCGTGCGTCGTGTGCTCACTGCCACACATACCTACTCTCCTGAAGATAGCGCCCAAGGTGCCCTCACTGAAGCTCATCATCTCTCTCGACTCGCTGGACAGTGGTGAGATGAGCGGACACTCCAAGCAGGAGCTGCTGAACAAGGTGGCAGCTGATAGCGGGATACAAATCTTCTCAATCTCCGAGGTGGAAGCAATTGGTCAAAACTCCGGGCGACAAATGCGGCCTCCCCGGAAGGAAGACATCTTCACAATCAATTACACCTCAGGAACGACTGGTGACCCCAAAGGTGTCGTAATCAGCCATGCAAACTCCGTTGCCGGAATTTGTTGTGCGCGTTCCTCTGATACCGTCGGAGAACACGACGTCCACATGTCGTACCTTCCGTTGGCTCATATATACGGACGTATGGCTGACCAGGCTGCGTTCCTTGCCGGCGCCCCGGTTGGGTATTTCCATGGCGATGTCGCAACCTTGGTTGAGGATATGAAGATTCTGCGCCCCACGAATTTTATGTCGGTGCCCAGACTCTTCAACCGTTTCCAAGCCGCTCTAACCACGGCGACTGTTCAAGCCGAGGGGGTGAAGGGAGCTCTGTCCAGGCACGTCATCAACTCGAAGAAGGCGGCCATGAAACTCCCGCCAGGCAAGGCAACAAACAAGCATATTCTCTACGACAGAATATGGACACCAAAGGTGCGGGCAGCGGTCGGTCTGGACCGTGTACATTCGATGGTTAGCGGCAGTGCGCAGCTGGATCCAGATGTGCATCAGTTCCTGCGAGCTGCATTCGGCAACGATTTCTGTCAGGGCTTTGGCATGACAGAGACATACGCCGTGGGGACAGTGCAGTATAGGGACGACTACACAACCGGCAACATCGGCGCCCCAATGCCTTTTGTGGAGGTCTGCCTCGAGTCCGCGCCTGACTTGGAATATACCGTCGAGGATAAGCCCAATCCGCGCGGCGAGCTTCTGCTGCGGGGTCCGATTGTCTTTCAAGGCTACTACAAGAACGAGGCCGAGACGAAGAAGACTATTGGCGCCGACGGATGGTTCCACACGGGCGACATCTGCGAGATCGACAATATGGGCCGGTTGAAGATCATCGACCGCAAGAAGAACGTGCTCAAGCTGGCGCAGGGCGAGTACATCTCTCCCGAGCGCATTGAGAACGTCTACATGGGCAGCACGCCAATCATCCAGACAGCATACGTGCACGGCGACCCCAAGGAAAGCTCGCTGGTCGCCGTGTTCGGCATCGACCCGGACCAGTTCGCCCCGTACGCGGGCAAGATCCTGAAGAGGACGGTCTCGGCCACCGACCGCGCGGAGCTGAAGGCCGCGGCGAACGATCCCAAAGTCCGGAAGGCGTTCATCAAGCAGCTGGACGAGTTTGCGAAGAGGCACAAGTTCAACAGCTACGAGAGGGTGCGAAACTGCTACATGGACATTGAGCCTTTCACGATTGATAACGAGCTCTTGACGCCGACGTAAGTCCACCATTAGAGACGCTGATTTTATTCTCAGCCTCTAGCTTTCATTGTCAGCTCGTGACACCAGTGCTAACATATCATTAGGCTCAAAATCAAACGTGTTCAGACGGCGAGGGCCTTCAGGAAACAAATCGACGATATGTACGAAGAGCTGTCTCGACAAGGCGAGCTGACCAAGGCCAAGCTGTAGAATCTCGCGAAAGTTAGTCACAATACATTCCTATTCCCGCGCCCTTGTTTTATAGATGGGTGGATAAATTGTATGGATTTAAAGAGGAATAGCCGGGGAAGGAATGGCGGCGGCGGCGCTTATGCAAGAATGTGCGAATACAAAATACTATCGCCAGTTTCTGCCAGTTCCTGCCATTTACACCTATCCCTCCCTTCCTGGCTCCTTGCGGCTTTGGCTTGTTCAGCTGCAGATGTCACGCAAGGCATCTGTGGCACGCCTGAATGTATGGGTTCACGCAGATTTTGGTGCCCAGGTAGTTACACTGGCCAGGGCCACTGTGATTAGACAGTGAGCAAGGGAACACAGCTGTCCCGGTAGTGTAATGTTGACCTGATTGTTGCAATGCATCAAAGCGAGCATCGGTGGTGATTGGTTGCTTCGTTTGAGGCACTACCCACAGCTTGTGGTCCCACTCGCCAAACATGGCACCCAGGACTTTGGACGTGATATTGAGAGGATGTCCCTCCTATTCCAAGAATGCAAGCTTGTTATTTTTTGAAAACTGACCGAATCATGTCATAGCTCTTTGATCGTCTTACTGATGCATTTTGAGAGATTTCATTGCACTGACCTACCTTTGCGAGCCAGTCAACCTTTCCCCACAGCTTCTATTCTTACATACCACGCCTCCAGCTCCTCCAGCTCCTCAATGACTTCTGTCAACATGGAAGTCAAGTTTGACAGAAATGAGAAGCAATTCATTTCATTATGTCCTGAATTTAAACAAACTTTTTAAATCACTAAGATTTTATATATTTATAATTTTTCTTTCTTATAAGCATTTAATGTAATAAATAAACTAATAAACATTAATTAACTAAAAGAATATTTAATATTAAAAAATAAAATTAACTTAATATAAGTTTATAATAAAGGAATTATTTATAAAACATTTTAAAGCTTAAAACTTAATAGTTATCTTAAGAATAAACCTTTTAGGGCTACCTTCTCTAGTCTAGCCTTCTTTTAAAACCTTTGGAGAATATGCAATTAAAAGCATTAAACCCAGCCGCCTTAACAACGGGCTTCGTGGAATGACTGTGCCTACCTACCTACCTAGGTACTTAAATAACCTCGCGTCTCCCGAGCCGAGCACCCACGATGGCGCTGCATTCGCAGTGGTCTTCGAAAGAGGTCATCGACCTCACCGGTGTCGACGATGACGAAGACGTGCAGCAGGTCCAGCCACCACGCCCTGGCTCTCCACCCGCCGTCGCGAACGGCTTCGCGAACGGCTTCGCGAATGATGCACCGCCGGGTGGCTCTTCGTTCTACGCTCAACCGCGACCTGCGCCATCACAATCGTCTCACCGGCCTCTTGCTGCCAGCGTTCCTTCCTATGCCCCCTCGCCTCCTGCAAAACGTCAGAAGCTGTCACAGCCCCCGCATGGGACGTCGTACGAGGAGCAGCTGATTACGATCTCCGTCGGCCAGCACCTCTCTCCATACGCGAGAGATGCCGCTGAAGCTTTGGCAAGGAGGGATCTAGACAAGGACAAGCTTAGATCGGAGGTGAGAGAGACACCACACAAATACTTGGGGCCCAACTGTTCCACTGAAAACTGCCTCTGACGCCGTTGCTACCAGATCCAAATCGAACTTGCCAACTACTTCGGTGCCGCGATCCGACAAAACGGGCGCCTTCCCAATGGTCTGGTCGGCGCTGTCAAAGCTCGTGCGAAATCCTTCGCTCAGCAATTCGCTGCCCTGCCGGTAAGACGATATGTTACTGCTGATAGCAACATTTGAAGACTAATATCGACATCTAGGGATTTCGAAAAACGCAATTCGTTGACTCCCCCGTGAGCAGTCTCCCAGCCGCCCAAGGTCACGCGTTACCTCGAGCTTCTGACCCTGTCAATCTGCAACCCTCCGCCCTTCGGCCACCCGCTGCCTCTGCTTCTCGACAACTTCCTAATGGACTACCCTCTGTGAATCCACCCATTCAACCCCCGGCGCAAGCCTCCTACAGCCTGCCCACACCAGTCAACGAGGTACAGCCGCACCCGGCTAGGGAACCGCTGATCGCACGGCCTACAGTCACTCCAGCTACGCAGTCTCAGGATATCGTGTCATCAACAGCGTCTCGATGTCCAACTACATTCCCTAACACACGGCCACGTACAACTCCTTCATCGAAAAGTGCGAGACCTGCGACCACAGCTGCAACATCCCCGGCAAACTTTCGTGCTCGTGCTAGAGTTGCGGCATGGAAGTCCAAGACAGACAGTCATGACGTGAAGGAGCGACCAAGTTCAGCTTACTTTGCTCTCGAGCACCGCCCATATCGCGATGCAAAGACAAAACAAGAAATATTGAAGGGCAGCGGACGGCTAAGCAAGACAAGGCCAGGCGAGCTAACTAAGCCGTATACTTTTCATGTGGATTTTACTCTCGAAGAAGTGCATCAGCTTCAGCTGGCTATTCGACGGGTTGTGAGATCTGAAAGGAAACACGATGATCCGCACAAGGACCTGGCCAAAATGCTTAAGAAGCTCAAGAGCCCCGATGATGTCGGTCGTCTTGCGAGCCAGCTTAAAATTGAGAAAAGAAGTGCAGATGACATCAGCGCCTTCCTCGTCGATGTCTTGCAGAGGCAAGCCACTACTCTCGACCCACGCATGCTGTCGATAGAGAAAGACGAACATGACAGGCGCGGCGAAGCCCTTCGTGATAGTCATCTGTCTGCGCTTCTGATGGCCCGGGAGGTCTCCGGCAATCGCTTCAGAACAACACGGATGAGAGACGTTACCGATGAGCTCCGCAAGAATCTTGAAGACGGTCTCCGGCTCCGGGATGAGTTCGCAAACTGCGCCGGCGATATCTCTGCAGTCAGCTGGGTATCAAATTCTGTGTATATTGCCGGTACCACGGCACACATGGACTCGCACAATCAGCAGTATAACAGGCCTGGAAACCTTGTATTAGGTTCAGTTGCTCCAGGGCTCGCTGAGCTGAGGTCCTATGCGGACCATCGTGTTCCTCGCCCAATTGTCCAGAAGGGCGAGAATTCAACTGATGAGATGCGCGAGTCCCAGGATCCTTGGCTCTACACGTCTGTGGTCTCGTCAGACCACGATCCAATTCACGACCGGACGTACACATCTGGTTTCGATCGCAGCGCCAAAGTATGGCGAGTAGAAAAGTCAGGGTCCTCGATGCAATGTGTGGGTACCTGGTTGCATGATGGCATCGTCAACTTTGTGCAGGCGTCCCAGCTGGAACATCCAACAGGTTTGGTCGCCACTGCTGCCGACGTGCCGACCGAAGCTGTCAGAATCTACACCGTCAAACCAGAAGACATGTCAAACAGCACGTATGCATCCTTTTCGGCCAAGAGGGTAACAGATGCAGACGGGAGTTTCTCCAACAAATGGGCTTACTTTCCGTCGACGATGAAGTGGGGCGTCGAGGAGAGTGTCCGCCACCTGCTCCTTGTTGGCTTCTCTCCGCGTAGTCTTACAGAAGATGATAATGATATCCCCGAGGATCGCATGAACACGGGTGAGCTGTGCCTGTGGGATAGCCTTACTAGACAGGCGGTTCGTATTCCGGCTGCGAACTCCCAAAATGTCTTTGAGGTCCTATGGCACCCATTTCGGCCCGAGTTTATTGTGGCATCTTCACCAGCGGGCGATTTTGATGCTGACATCAAAACGCAAGTCAGAATCTTTGTTAGGGACAATACTTCTGAACACGACGTCCACTTCAAGTTCTTGAAGTCTTTCGACTGTACAGCTCTTGATGTCAATGAGCTTACAATCATGCCAAACAGCCCTGCATTCTTCTATATTACGGCCGGCTGTACAGATGGCAAAACTTACATCTGGGATTCAGCGCAACCAGAGACTCTCAGAAGGAGGCCTGTTCATGTGCTCGCCCACGGCCCCCCTTTGGAGGACATTGCTGTCGGAGATCACGAAGACGACACAGGCGTGAAGTTCACGGCTTGGGCCGCGTCTATGGATCGTTTCTATACAGGATCTTCGGACGGAGTGGTCAAGGTCTGGAATATCCGTGGGGAGTCTGCTGAAGGCAGAGTTATCCTTGAGGCACAAGCTCAGATCTCACATGGCGCATTCTCGCCCGACTACTCCAAGCTCGTTGTCGGCGACGCGAGCGGGCGCGTCTTCGTCTTGTCGATCGACGAAGACGATAAAGAAGAGAAGCCTGCGTCTGTTATCAACCTACCTCGACCTCGGGGTTTTGGTGCGACGAACCTGCGCAGGCCAACGCCGATCACGCCGCACCCGGAGCCACCGCCTCCTCAGCTGGTCTTGCAGAAACGGGAGACCAGCTCTGATCTAGGCCGCGCCTACGTCAACGCGCGGCAGCTGCGATTCAGTGGAGACTGTACCGTGGGAATGGTCCAGGACGTCAACTACGCAGACACAGGGCTGTTCAGACGCGAGGCCCACGCTGAATGCGACCCGACGAGGGAGCTCATGGCCCACGTCGAGAGCAAGCAGCAGACCAATTCCAAGATGTTTTCCAACGCCCCCATCCGGACAAGGCGTGTAAAGAAACTCAGCCTGTATAGTGAGGATGAGGATGCTGACCGAATGGACATTGACGAAGTAGAGCCCAAGACGAGCAATGTTGCAAGGCGGCACGAGGAGAATTGCAAGCTCGATCTGGATTTTGAGGGATTGAGCCTGGAGACCAGGGATGCCCTCGAAAGGGACCGTGTTCCATTGCAAGAGCTGCGTGACGGCGTAGAGTACTGTGGGCTCGAGGAAATCGACGAGGTCGACGAGAACTGCAAGAAGGGCGTCGTTGACCGAGGGAAACAGGACGAGGACGACATGGGCTACTAGATGACATCGTGCTCTTCTGTCTGGCTTACCTATCGGCGCTGTGTGCATCCACGCGATCTGGCGAGGAGCGGCGAGGTAAGACATGAAGAATGGCCGGCAAGCAAACCCAGAGCTAGGTCCTGGTAGCATGATCGCTTGTGGGTTGATTTCACAGGGGCGAGGCGCTTCAAAATGAGACTTGATTCCGCCTTTGGTGTCGACATTACGTTCAGCGAAGAGGGTTTCCCTAGCAAATTGCGTAATTCAATGTCATGACGGCGGGTTCACAGGCGCAGTCTCTGCTAAATGATCATTTCTTCCCATCTTGTAAACAGGCCGGCATAGGTAGTTCTAATCGAAGATGACCTTCTATGTGACACCTACGTCCTCCAACATTCGTCCGCGAGGCCATTGTGCGTTGACGGCCCGAGCCTGCGAAGATATCAGGCAAGAGTGCAGCGAGGCTGAGAGGGATTAGTATGCCTGTCTGCACATACATGTGGCTGAGAAGGCATGCACATCTTGTCACCGTATGATCTGGAATGAAATGAGCGGAAGAAGACCAGGAAGCAGGGCTATAGGGGAACAGATTAGAATCACACATGGCAACGCAACCTGCCTGAACATCAAACTCCCGCCCGCCTGCCTCGTTATCCACGGTACGCTGGCACGCGCCATTTCATTAGATGACCATCACAGGCACTTCGGGTGTGTTGCGTTCAGCATCTTTCTTGATTTGAAATTGGAGCTCAGCTCAGAACGCCCGCCCTGTCTATCTCATGCTGACGCGGCACAGACCCAAGACCAAAAAGAAACCCCTCTCAATACTCTCATGTAAATGTCTGCCGCAAAAACATACATAGCCCTCTTAAAAATCCTTTTTCATACCATCATCTCGAGAAGCATAAAGTTGTTCGTAAACTAGCCCAGGTCATTGGTTCCCTTAACGCCTGCCGCTCTAATGCTTAGCCGTGACCTTGTCGCCAGTCACCTTCTCGACAGCCTGCTTTGCCCTGTAATTGAAAGAAGAAAAAATTGTCAGTGTTTAATCCACATTGATTGTGTATCGAGTGGGGGGCGTTGGGGCGGGGTGCCTCGACTTACATGTCACCAAGCGCGACCATGCAAATGGTCTGCCACATGCCCAGGCCGATACGGGGGGCAACACCGCGGTACAGGCCCTTGAGGCCGTTGGTGCTGTAAATGTATCGGAAGGTGTTGCCGACCGTCATCTTCTTGGGGCGGTTCGGGTCCTCCGTCTTGCTCTGCATCTCAACGCGGATGACCTCGATGGGCTGGTTCCACGCGGAGAGGCCACCGCCCAGGCCGGACGCCAGGATCTTCTCCCCGGCGCTCAGCTTCTCACCGTTGTTCTTGCCCGTGAAGTTGCGGATACCAGTCTCGCAAAGGCGAGACAGGCCGAAGCGGGAGCCCCAGTTGGACATCTGGCGGATGGCGACCGCGTTGACGCCCTTGTTGATGCCCTTGATTCCCTCGCGGCGGTAGATGTCGGCAAAGGTGGCCCAGGTGGAGGGCGGCTTGCCGCCGGACTCGACGACCTTGTGCTTGGTGATCTCGACCGTCTTCATGCAGGTGCAGAAGCCCATGGTGGCGTAGGCCTGAGCCACACCGCCCGTCACGCCGCCCGTGATGCCGCCGACGAACTCGGAGGCGCCAGCCGCGCGGGCGTAGTACTCGGCCTCGGAGGCGACGAAGAGGAGCACGGCGCCCTTGGTGGAAGCCTCGATCCAGGCCCAGGGGATGAGGCCCTGGTAGAAGCCCAGGACACCACCACGAGACCAGATGCGGCCCAGGGCGCTCGCGAAGCCGTCGCCACGGTGGGCGGCCATGGTGGTCTTGACGACCTCCAGGGGCTGGCCCAGGGTGGTGACCTCGAACATGTTCAGGCCGGCTCCGAGGAGCAGGTTGGAGAACTTGATCGGCTTCTTCTCCAGGTTCTTCCCCGAGGCCGGGGTGGTGGCGGCGGCGGCGGACATGACGATGGCGGGAGGTTAACGGGAAGGGGCCCTGACCAAGGGAGACAGTGTGCTTCTTCGCGGGTTGGTGTACTTGAGTCGAGGATCAGCGGGACTCGGCTATGCTGTCGGAGGTCGCACAGGTTAGAATGGCATGTGCTGGACAGGGTGCGCGCCGCGGTAGTTGGGCCTGCAGAGGAAGCAGCATACCAGGAAGCGGATGAGAGATAGACTTCTAAGATTCAACTTTGAATACCCGTTGCACTGCAGACTGCAGGGAATGAATGAATTATTCTGGAGGATTGGAGAAGTGTTCTCTGCAACCCGTACATGTCAGCCAGTCCTGTCGGCAACTCTTCGGTGTGCGGTGCTTTTCGCCGGAGTGCGCAGCTTGGGGAGCTTACCCCCCCTCCCCCCATGTCCGCCGCCGATGATGGTCTGGACAGCTCCATTTCTACCGCGCAGAATAGGCACAGAGAACATAAAGAAGGTCCAGGGTGTGGGCACTTACATTTCTGAAATGTGTTGGACTTCAAGGTCTAGATGCTGACAATGGCGCTGGACTGATTGACTGTCTTTCAAAGTGCGAGAGATACCTGTTAGACGCAGTGGGGAAGAGCAGGAAATCTGGCTGGTTTGGAATCTCAGCTGCGAAGGAATGGGACGACGGACAAAGGGCAGGGCAGTGTTCGGGCATTCAATCCGCTCCATACAATTGGCGATCGGCATGCGAAAGCTCACTCGGGGTACCTAGGTACCCTGCCGTATTGCGGTCCCCAGCATTGGTTCACCACACACACGCTCAGCGCGGGTTTCCGTCGAGTAGCTCCGCAGGTTCCTAGTAGACGGTACCTGGGAATGCTATCCACCAAGGTGGATAGACAAGGTATCATCCGATAGTGCTGCTTCGGAGCTTCCTTCACTCAACGCCCTCAACAATGGGGCCCCACCACGTTTCCCAACGCTCAAATTTCGATGGCCAGTTGAGGCTTTGCTCCTCAGGGGTGGGTGGATTCACCTCTGGCGCTCTTCGCGAAAAGCAAAGTTTCTTTTCTTCCCCCTGTACGGAGAAACTTGGCACGGGCAGTTTCGGGCTTTTATAGATAAATGTATTGGAGCTACAAGCTCCCAAGCCACAGCCAGAATCCCGAGTGACACGCTCAGGTCAGCTTGTCAGCGCCAATGCTTAGCCGACGGACGAGCTCTAGGAAAGTGTCGTCGTACAAGGCACAGAGTACAGTGTGCAGGTAGCATGCGCAAGGGCAGGTTGGCAACTTTTGCGACACTGCCGATTATTGCCTGGCCAATGCTGTCCGAGAAGCAACATAGCACAACACCACCCGAAATGCTGCATCATCAAGCTCGCTGAAACCGAATGCTCATTCACATCGTACAGAATTTGGGATACATAGTATACAAGCGCCAGGCATGGGGTATCGCTCCGTGGTTCTATCTCCCCAGTCGGTATAGCACTCGCAAAAGCATCCCTTTTGGTCTATCGTCTTATTCCCTCGTGCCCTGTATATAACACGCCAGTCTGCGACATGAATCTTCCAAAATACCAGCATCAACCCACACAAGTGCATCTGAACTCGATCACAGCTTCTTCGTGATTTCGATCCACTTCTCGGTGGAGAAGGACTTGGGCCTGCAGCATCAAGCGTCAGTAATCAGGTACAGTCCACACGGGTCATCTCACACTTGAAGGGCTTACCTCTCGATGGGGGCGCCGACGGCACGGTCGATGATCAGCTGGGGCAGGACACCAATGGCACGGGAGACACCGAACAGCACAGTGTAGTAGTTGGCTTCAGTCAGGCCGTAGTACTGCAGGAGGACACCCGAGTGCGCGTCGACGTTGGGGTAGGGGTTCTTGGTCTTTCCGTGCTCGGTCAGGACGCCGGGCGCGATCTTGTAGACCTGGCTAACCAGCTGAAACATGGGGTCGTTTGGCATCTTCTCCTGAGCAAACTTGCGCTGGGCCATGTAGCGAGGGTCAGTCTTGCGCAGCACGGCGTGGCCGTAGCCGGGGACGACTCGGCCAGAGTTCAGGGTGGACCACAGATAGTCGGTGATGGCCTTGTCGGACAGATCGTTGCCGACAGCCTTCTTCATCTCGACGAGCCAGTTCAGCACCTCCTGGTTGGCAAGACCGTGCAGAGGGCCGGCGAGACCCTGGAGACCGGCGGAGACGGACAGGAATGGGGAGCTGAGGGCGGATCCAACCAGGTGGGTGGTGTGGGCGGAGACGTTGCCACCCTCGTGGTCGGTGTGGATGGTCAAGTAGAGACGGAGCAGCTCGATGAAGTCCTTGTTCTCGCCGAAACCAAGCTGGTTGGCGAAGTTGAAGGAGTAGTCCTTGTCCTTCTGGACAGGCGCAACCTTGCCTCCCTTGAAGACGTTCTGGTAGATGCGAGCGGCAATGGTGGGGAGCTTGGCAATCAGGTCCATGGAGTCCTCAAAGGTGTGTCCCCAGTACTCCTTCTTGTTGATGCCCTTGGCGTAGGCCTTGGCGAAGGAGGAGGTGTGCTCGAGAGCAGTAACGGCGAGGGACAGCTGGGCCATGGGGTGCAGATCGGAGGGGCAGCGGTCGATGAGCTCCTCGATGAACTTGGGGACATCTGATCGCGCGGCCCACTCGGCGGACAGATCGCGAACCTGCTGCTCGGTGGGGACCTCGCCGGTCAAGAGCAGCCAGAAGAGACCTGGAAGATTAGCACACTCGTCCGTAGGGCCGGATGTGAGAATTCTAGCTCACCTTCGGGCAGAGGCTCGCTGCCGCCGGGGGCCTTGGGAAGCAGCTCCTGGCACTCGGGGATCGTCTTGCCACGGAAACGGATACCCTCCTCGGAGTCGAGAACGGAACCCTCCCAGACTAGGGACTTGATGCCGCGAGCACCGCCGTAGACCTGGTCAAGGGTCACCTTGTCGACGACCTTGGAGCCATGCTCCCTAAATGTTTGTGCCCGTGTCAGCAGCCATGTTCACTCCTAGATCTGCGCGGAAGGGGTCGGACAGGCAGAGATGGTCACTGACTTTCGGAGGGTCTTGATCTCCTCGATCTTCTCAGGCAGGAGCTCGGCGAAGCGCTCCTTGAGGGTCTGGAAGAAAGATGTTGAGTTAGCGAGAGAGGCCAGTTCGCCCACAGCGCGACCAGCCGTCACAGCCGACTCGGAGGTTCAGAGCTGCTTTGGTAGCTGTCAATGGCGGGCACGTACCTGGGTCTTAGCGGAGTAGCAGCGGATAGCTTGGAAGGAGGTGGTTCCTGCAGAGAAAGCAGGAGCCCTGAGAGAAGTTCTCAGGGCGGAAGAACCGAGGCGCATGGCAGTAGACATCGTGGAGTCGTAGGCAGGGACAGGAAGGGACTGATAGATGGACTGGAGGAAGAAGGCTGAAGAAATTGTCGGAATTCCAAAAGGCCAGAGAAAAGAACGCAAGGGCGCGCAAAATTCGGCAGAGCGGATGGTGGACTCCAAAGACAACCGATGGGAAATGGTTGGGGGTACAGTGCTGTCATGTACAGGTACGGCAACGAGGTACCAGGATGCCCGGCCGCCCTGGTAGACCAGGTACTGTGTGTACCTGCGTGCACGGAGGAGGCTCACAGCCCAGTTTCAAAGCTCATTTCTTGGCTTGCAGTGCTCAACGTGTCGTCTTTCCATCATTGACTTACATGAGAGCACAATGCTCATGGCCATCGCACTGCTCTTTGGCTTCGCTGTCAGCGCTGCTTGGCTCTTGATCTCGGTGCTGCTTCTACTTCCACATGCCTGGGTCCGGTCCGGATCTGCAGGTGGTGCATCGTCCCTTTCTAACAGCGTCGGTACCTCCCCTATGTACAGTACCTACGTAGCCTCCCCAGGAAGTCGACAACGGGGAAAGATCCGGGTCCAGGCGTTTGTTTTCGCAGATTGACGTCAGCTCCGAAGCTTGTCTCATTTTCTCCCTCCGGACTCCGGGTCGCACTATTTGATTTTGAATTGTTTTCAATGAATACCGACAGCACTTCTTCTCACATAAGCAGACGAGGTTCGGGGACTCGACGATGACTGACGCTGTTCTGACAAGACCTACGCTGCCCTGGCTGTAGGCAGTCAGTCAAAGCTGCCAGACCAGAAGAGAGGGGGGGGTGGGAAGGCTCACCTAAACACCAGCCCTGGTCGTCTCGTCAATGGCGATTACGTTTCGGGGTCGCAGTCCCAGCCCCAGGACCCGACTGCCCAGCTGGTCAGGGTGGTTCGCGATTCCGAGGTCGCCCGCCGCCGCTGCCAGCCAGCCGCAGCTAGTGCTGGGGTTTGTCACCACTTGCATGCGATGCCCACTTCAGCTGGCAGGAAGATACTCAGAGCGATTGACAGGCGTTTGTCCCGTGCGTATCTTGTGGTTGTTCTATTATCGACAAGCCGCCCGGGCTATTTCCAGAGGAGAACCTGCCCCATCTCGAGTGCCGCTGGGCAGGTCACGGCGACGACGTTGTTGATAAAAAAAAAACTTGCCGCTGTATGCACAATAATAATCGAGTAGTAGCGATGAAAGCACTTGGAATCACATGTTGTTCGTTCCAGGATCTGAAGCATATCTGTTTTAGAGTGCAATTTGCTGGCCGGGCAGCCGGGCCATCGTCAATTTCTGTTTTCTGTTTGACTGGTCATTCACGGTTCCTCTCAGTTCACAAGTTACTACCTGAGTTCATACGGCAGAGGCGAACGTCAACAACCCTACCCACCAACAGCGTCCAGTTAGTCAATCAGTCCTGCCGGGCCTGCCAGGCCATCCAGAGCAAGGCGAGGCGTAGATCCAGCCCAGCGCGTCGTAGTGTGGGCATGGCAAGGCATTGGCAGTTACAGGCTAATACTTGGTGGCACTGCTTCAGGCGCTAATCGGAAATGGCCCCACCCCCTCTTTTATTAAGATGCCACCAGGCCACACATCAGCGCCTGCTCGATTCTTGAAATCTCTTTCCCTCAAACATCCTCATCTCAACCGCGACAACAGCAACAACCACGCCAAACAGCAGCATCTCTCTTGTTGCCGGCGCCCATCCATTCATCGATACCCCGTCATTACCCTGGGTTGGTTCATCGTATTTACCAGTAATCGCAGCATTTTCGACGCTTTCCCCAAGACCCTTACGTAAAGCACGGCACCGACTTTGACTTTGGTCCTGCCCACACGCGCCAACACGTCGGCCTCGCTAGTTTTTGTGCCCGCCTGCGCAGTGAAAGCTTTGTAGGCTTTGGCGTCTGTCCGGCTGAACTGAGTAACTCACTGGCTGGTTTTGAGTGACTGGCTGGCCCCTCTTGACCACTCTCACCAACGTACACTGCTGTGCCCTCTGGGAACTCGTCACCTCGCTGTCAATCAAGTCGGGGTCGGGTCCAGTTGAGAGGCACGCTCCGTACGCAAAATCATCCCTACAGATCCATCCAGGTCCAGGTGGTCTTGCCTGCCTGTGCCTGCGTAGCCTTCAACCTGGTTTGCAAGTCATCGGGGGATCTCGGGTATCGATTTACTTTGATCGTTGCCAGAGGAAGAGCCAGACCGTATCCCTGGATTGTGTCGTCGCCACTACAAGCTGCTGTGTCGTCGCCCGTGAGCGATCGAGGCACTGGTGCATATCGTATTCAGAGTGACGCAGTCAGACGGACAAGAGATCTGTTGAGACCCGATCGTATTTCAAGCCTTGGTGGGCGTCTTTCTGTCTGTCTGTCTGTCTGTCTGTCTCTGAACTGGGCACCCTCGAAGTCAATCACCATGTCGTCCGCCGTAGCAGACCTGGAGAACAACCTCCAGGCCATGCTTGCCCTCAAGCCCCCTGGCGTTTCTGGATCCAAGATCAGCACTCTGACAAGTCTTTGCATCGCCAACGTTCAGGTACGAATGATGCCTTCCCACAGCAACCAGCACCACTGCCGCCCAAGCACAAGCCCAAGCACAAGCAGTCGTGATGCTGCACGCTGCGTATACGGCCTACTAACAAGAATGCGCATAGTCCGAGTCAGTTCTCGTCCAGAAGATTTATACACACTTCAAGAAAGCCCCCAGTACACATAAGCTTGGTGTCCTCTACGTTGTAGACTCTGTAACCCGCAAATGGTTGGAACAGGCCAAACAGCAGGGCCAGCCTGTCGGCAGCTCTGCCCCAGATGGCAGCTTCGCCGCTGGCGTCAACAGGGTGACGGAGCTCATGCCCGTCTTGATGAACGACATCATCGCCTCCGCCCCACAGGATCAGAGGGTGAGTCTTGTATCCATCGCGAAAGCAGTCAGTCCCGTTTGAGGCGACCTGGAGGAATTGCATGGCTGTAGTGAGGCATCGCGGCTCGTGACCACCTCAACGCTCTCTCGCCCACTTCTCGACGCTCCCCTGTGGTGGATGGACACTTACTAGATTTTTTGAACTCGTAGGAGAAGATCAGGAAGCTCGTTGATATCTGGGAGAAGGGCCAGACCTTCCCTGGCAAGATGATTGAGGGGTTCAAAGACAAGTTGAACAGTAGGTCACCCACCATCTCCGGCCCTCCGGCGCTCTCTCCTCTTTGTATGCCTCCTGAAGGCTTTATATGTATCATGAACAACCGCGCTACAGAGTGTCTAACCTGTCGCTCCAACGTAGACCAATCTACGACTCCTCCCGGCAGCCCACCAGCAAACCCGCTGCCCTCGCTTAGCAACCGACCAACCCCAGCCCCGCCAGCAGTCCCAGCCAATATCATGGAGACTCTGGCAAACATCGCCCGTCAGAATGCCAACAACCCTCAGAACACTCCGGCCAGCTCAGCTGCGGCACCAGCCCCGGTGTCTACCCCGTATGCCGCGGCCGGTCCCTCTGCTAACCCTGCAGCCCCTCCATCCTTCATGAACTCTCTCCCGCAGGGCATGCCCTTCCTGACAGCTTCACAAGCGGCCGTCCCGCCTGTAAATCCGCCCACGCTGCCGTTCATGGCGCCTCAAGCTCAATCCCAGACTGCGCAGCTGCCCAACTTCGGTGCTCAGAATGTTATGGCGGGGTTGAACGGGATGCCAGCTGCCGCCCCGGGGCCGCAACCAGGTGCCACTGATCCGACCGCGTTACAGGTGGCTCTCATCCAGCAATTAATCCAAAAGGGAGTCCCTCCAGACCAAATTGCTGCTGTCGTGAAGGCCCTCGGGACTAACACTCCCGTGGCTGCCCCTCAAGTATCTCAGCCGAGTCAAGCTTCCTACCCGCTGCCTCCTAGTGGGACCAACGGCTGGGCTCCGAGACCTGATGATCCTCGTGCTCCAAGATCCCCCACGAACAGAACCAATGGAAGGTCTCGTTCGCGATCTCCAGGAAGACACTGGGAGCATCGCGATTCTCCCCGTGGCCGTGATGAGCGGCGCTTTGGAGACTATGGACGTAATTCTCCGCCGCGTGAGCGCTACGACGACCGTGACCGCAGTCGTCAGTACAGGCAACGGTCCCCTCCAGGACGTCATGGACACAGCCCTCGACGCGATGAAATGCCTGCCTTCCAACAGCAAAAGTGGATAGAGCACGACCCGAACCTGCCCAGCGGGTGTATAAAGGTGTTGAGCCGCACCCTCTTTGTTGGTGGTGTGAATTGCTCCGAAAACGAGCTTCGCAACATCTTCAATGGCTTTGGTACAGTCCAGACGTGCATTGTAAACAAGGAGAAGCGCCACGCCTTCGTCAAGATGTATAGTCGTAAAGACGCCGTCAACGCCAAGGAGGCCATGGATCAAGGCCGCAGCCCGGACGCTCAATTGCGCACTCGCTGGGGCGTCGGCTTCGGACCTCGTGACTGCAGCGACTACCAGACCGGAGTCAGCATCATCCCTATTCACAAGCTCACCGAGGCGGATCGCAAATGGATGCTCACAGCGCCTTACGGCGGCAGCGGTGGCCAGCAAATCACGCACGGCATGGTCGTTGAGGAGCCCGACATCGAGATAGGTGCCGGTGTGTCATCCAAGGCCATCAGCAGACGCATGCAGACGGACAAGGGTGGAAGCCACGGCCCAAAATCATCACATCGCGACAGTGACGACCGCCACGATCGTGGGGGGCGCCACGGCAGACGTGGTGGTGGAAGAGGAGGCGACCACCGTCACCGCGATGATGACCGCCCGGCCACCACCACCCACAACGCACCACCTACTGAGCCGGTTGTGCCCGCATTCCCCTACGGCATCTCAACTGACTCGAATGGCTTCCCTGTCTTTCCGCCCGGATTTGCATTCCCGGCTCCCGATGCGACCACCAATCCTCCTTACTAGAATCGATGAGAATCACAGGTCGACAGGGCCAGGCCCGTCGTCGGATGGTGCAACGGGATGTCTGTACGCATCGTCTTGGTGCCCCATGAGGCCCAATCAAAACATCAGTCGAGCAGTTCAAGTTGATAGCACGGATATCATGTGCCTATGATGGTGAGGCGTTCTCCCCCGGAAGATACTGTCCAGATTCATCAGCTAAACGATTCGCAGGGGTGACAGCGAATGAGTTTACGAGGGAACGCCTGTTTTGCCTGGGGCAGAACTCGGGCGGGCGTCTGCATCATCTGGCTTTGTGCATATTGCATCGGAGGCGGTTTCCATAGTGGCGTTTGGGATGGTTAAGGATTATGAGGTGGCTCATGGGAGCCCACTAGTAGTCGCGTTGTGTGGTTGATTGCGAAAGAGAACAGTCGGAGGGCGGTCCGCTCTCGGAAGTATCAAATATGGCTGAAGACAATGAAATGCGGATACGAGGTCCCTACCTAGGTAGTTACGAGACCCTAGTAAAGAGAACGCGAAAACCAGTCTTGATCAATCAATATTTTCTATCCTTTACACTTTGCTTGGCGCTACCTGTCCCTCTCATCCAGCCTGGCAGACAGCCAGAGCAAGCTCGGAGAACTTCCTACTTAGTAGTCACTATCCACCCAGTCGTACTAAGCTACAGAGGAAAAATGGATGCACCCACACCTCTGAGCATCGATTTGATGCTTATCTAGCCAGGGATACAACTGTGGTTGTGCCACCTGTTGGCGTGCTGACATACGATGCCCCAGCCTTGTGGCATCAACATGAAAACCGGGCAGAAGGAAAAAGAAATACTCTGTGCTGCTCAGCGGATTAGAGGACACATGGAGATTCATCTTCGCATCGGCATCTCGAAGTGAACCGTCAATGTAAATGGACACAAAGAGCGAGAAGGTAGCCAGGCCTCATTCCGTCTTCTGAACCAAGCGATGCATATCCGCACCCCACCATGCATCTACATTAAAGGCCAGAAATTGGCTTTGCTAGCGCGCTGATGTTTGACCACAGCCTCCCCACCCCCCCTCGATCCAGGTTGTCCAGAGCCAGGTGCCATACGATGGGGTTCGAGGAGCCTGGCAATCTGATTTTCTATTGTGTTGGATAGTGTCACGTGTGGAAAGAAAGTCTTTTGAAAGGCTGCCAAGGCAGGCTCGAGAGTAGGACACCGCAAATCAATTCCCCAGGAGTTCTGATTATGAAGAGGATAAGGATCAAAAGAGGTGGTATGGACAGATTCCAAGGTTGTCAACGAGTACGTAGCTTAAGCTGTAGATGTGGAAAGTCACAGAACAACAAACTAGAATAGACAATACCGGTAAATAACAAGATCGCTTTGTGATCAGTCTCCTGGACCAAATCGCATCATTATTTCAAGCCTGGATGCGCCGTCCACTCCTGTATCCGCCCATTTGTCGAATAGCCATTCACCAGAGTCAAATGTAGTTACCATGTCTATCGCAGCCAAAGAGGTGGTGGCGAATATGTCTATCTACGCATTTTATTTCAGGAACTTTCTGCAATAATGGGAGAGTCATGTCCAGATGGAGGCATGGCAGGATGCTGGGAGGTGATGCCGGCTTCTCGTGCCCGGAGATCATTGTCTCCGTCGTCTGCCAACTTTTAATAGAGCACCGAATGGGGGCACAGTGTTGCTTGTGCCTTGAGGTTCGGAATTGCAAGTTGAGAGTTAAGCCCGTCCGTGTTGGGGCACTGACAGCGCGCCAACTATTTGACATTTGTGTCGTTTGCTTTGCCATCTGATCTGACGTCTTGATGTGGGCTATCCCCAAGCTGGGAAAGGAGGCGTGACGTATTCCGGTGTGGTGACCGCCAATGGAAGGTAGGCCATACTGCTTCCCAGGAGGTGCTACTGCCATGTCACGAGTGCGTCGCGGCATGTACTCACTCCAAGTGACTTGCCAGAGACTTTAAGTAGGCATAAGAGTCTGGAAGAAGGCGAAGTCACCAGTCCGGGGCACATCGTTGGCATGCTCGAAGACATACGATGGAAGAGGCTAGACAATGCGTAGGATTATAATCAAAGTCTAGGTCTCGATGAGGTGCATGATGATGTGAAGACGTGTGAACTTGTGCCAAATATTGAGTGCTACGCAGAAATAATGCGAGGTCAACAACAACCAGGCAAGAAGTATATTGCCCGGTGCCGACCATAGCTCGGTCTTGGACTACATATAAGTCATACAATCCGATATTGACAACAACGCACGTTCATCCCCGTAACATTCAGCTCTCGTCTCCTCAACACTGTGGGGTGGCCAAGTCCCGTGTGGCTCAGCGTGGCTATCCCGATGTGAGGGCTTCCAAGCGATGCAATCACATTCTCTGGCGAGTCGAAGCTGGCGTCTTTTTTCGAGTTGTGTGCGAACTCCAAATTTTCACGGGTGTTGTAGTAGTCTGGAGATATACCGACTGGTCAGTTTTAGAGCAGAGACGATGGTTATGTATCACACCGGTTGCACGCCCATCAGCCCTAGAAAATGCCTGGGCGCCTTTCGACGTCGGTATGTCCGAGGGACAGGAGATGCACGTGGCAGCGGAGCATTTGTAGCTCCCACACCGCCGAGTGCAGGTCCCTTGAGTAGCCCTGTAGCTGCCGGGGAGATTTTTACCTCCCGGACTCATTCTCGCAGTTGCTAGGTGATATCGGAAGACTAACTCTCTTAGCTTCATCCATCGATGCTCCTACTGTTCCTAGTACCCTCATAGGCCGACGTTGCAAGAGCCGCTCTGCAGCTTTTGTTTAGATGAATGCTTTGCAGATGCCCGAGAACCAGACCACATCACCTGTTTTTTTGATGAGAGATGGCAAATCTTTAGTAGCAGCATTCCTGACCGTGACGATCATGTGCGCAGGAAGAGCTACAAGATAAATGCAGGCAGAAAGACAAAACAAGCAAACATAAAGAAAAGTGACACAAACGGCCGTCCATGGGGCAACCATTCAGAGAAGACGATAACGATTGGACATGAACAATCCAAGTCCAAGACACAGCCGGCGAGCGACAAATACCCGCACGTGGCATTCACAATGTCCTTCACATTCCAGACACATGAAATTCACACTGTGAGAGAACGTCACAAAGAATGCGCCAACCAAGTCTGCCGGGTCGATGGCGGTCTGGCGGTAGACAGGACCCGACGCACTGGAATCCGCACGATCTTGAACCTCATCCGCGTTCTGGCGATGGGCTAACGAATTGCTACTGAGCCCGCGCAGCCAAGCCACACTGGTGACAGGCGCAAGTCAAATCGGTGGTCCACATCGTCCGCGAATGGATGGTCTGGGCACCCATAAGGCTGGGCACAAAAAATATGACTCGGACCGCATTGCGTCTCGAGAGCTGACTTCCCGTAACGTGCGTCCCTCGCAGTGCGGCCAAAGTGACGGGTGCTCTTCGGGGCATATGCCATGCCAGCGCCAGAACATGCTTGGAAGCTTTGTCCCAGTCCGTCTCGGACTCGGCCACTTGGCCGGTTGTCGTCGGTTTCCAGTCTTGTTTGGGCACCTGCCCAACACTTCTGTCCGCCCAGTTGCTAGCCATCGATGGGCTGGTGAGGACCCCGGTCAGACCAAAGGCGAGTCCGACACCGACCTGCGCGTGTAGCTTCCGATCACACAGAAGTTCCGTCGGCGAGTATAAGGCACGATGAAAGAATTGTTGCCATGTCGTCAAAAAATGCCCGCCGAGCTGACCTAAGCATTCTTTATGGGTGGTTGCAGGAGGGTGACGTCCTGAAACAGCCGCTGTCGTGGATTGGCCAAGTTCGTCTAGAGTCCCAAGAGGCTCCGGGGATGGGACGCACCGCCCCGTTTCCCGCAGTGCATGGTAAACATTAGGGACGGTGTTCGTCTCAGGCAGACAAGAATGTTTATGCGCGCATAAAGTGGCTTGCCTGGGTCAAGACCGGTGCAAGGCTGGGCCCAAATTCGACCTCATGGAAGATGCAAGGCTGAGACTTGGCTTTTTTCTGCAGCCCACGACACTTGGCCTGGATATGAAGTCGAGATGTTGGTGTAATGTTCAAGCTTGCTCAAAATGGACAGCTCTGAACAAAGTAAAACGGGAGAACGTCCAGCAAGGAAACCTTAAGAATATCCCATCTGTCACTGTCGCTGCTTATTGATCAGACTGAGCCGGCAAGAAAAGAACTCAAAGTTCAGCCGCTCGGAAGGTTGCAGTGCTCAGCGCAGCGCGAACCATCGGCGAACCGGCCCAGGATTGCGACCACTCGGACTTGTGGCGCCTGCACTCCTCTTGCGTCTGATGTCGTATCGAAGCCGGGCTGGAAACAAGGTGGCTGGCGTAGCGAGGCGGCACCCAGGCAACGGGTGAAGATTTTGAATTTGCCGGTGATGATCGACTGTCGAGGGCTCAACAGGCGTCCAGTATTCCACAGACTAAGCTTTCGTTTCAAGCCCAGTGGCTGTTTCAGCCCCGGGCCGTCACCTGCGCACGGCAGGTAGGGTTGCAATTCAATAAACGCAGTCCAGACCACCCTGATTCAGAGGGTTGAAAGTTTCAAAATAACAGGAAGACGTAACGGGTGTCGTGGGCGTCACCGGGAGTCAAGGACAAGCGATCCACGAAGTCATGAACCACGGCGCTTTCCTATTTTGAGTCGTTCAATAACGGCGCTTTGTCGGGGCAACAGCTTTGTTTTGGTCATCGCGATGACATCAAAATCAGCGCCGCGAGCTGGGGCCGCAAATTTCCCCATTCAGGTTTTCAATGGAACCCACAGGAGCAGCTCGCGCCTCCGGAAATGAGCACAACAAAACACGCGACACATGGCCTATAATAAGCTCCCTTGAGCCTTCCAACGCCCTGGGAGAACATCCAAGACTCAACAGGGTACCAGCCGGGTTGTGTTGTAGCAGTGTTGCACTAGCAGGCCTGCGACAAGCACAGTGGACAAAACAACAGTTCTGCCTGCAATGGTCCGTGTGGATCACAGGAATAATACCCGAGGAAGCAAGAGTCAAGCCCACAGTCAGCCTCGTCCAGCAAATGGAAGGGCAGGGTGGCCAGCGATAAGTGGTGACCATCATTTTGCTAATGCAGGTCCAATCGGGGCACCCCCCAAGCCAGCCTAGGGCAAGGGTCTTGCGGCTCCATCGAGACCCGTTTCCACGAACAGGGCCCGTTGTGATTGATCCGATTGCCATCGAGACCTCTCCCGCGGCGGCGAGTCAAGAGGCTGCACTCGGTGCAACCAGCGGCGACGGGTAGTAGGGTGGTTTTGTGTGCTGCGACATTTTGTCGCTGCATGGGAAATTGCGCCAGCGAGGATTCGAAGTAGACTGGCGGAATATGCCAAATAACAGAGCGTGGTATGATACACGGTAAGAGGCCGCGCTCGGCATGCCTGCATGCTTGATCGGGCCTGAGGATCCGCGAACCAAGCAGAAGAAAACAATGCTGGCACGGTCAATGTCCGATCAGGACGAGACAGGCGTTGGTCTTGAAGCGGCAATTCTAACCTGGGGATCGCCATTCCGAGGCTGACAAGGCGAGTAATTGAGAGCCAAGAAGTGCGGCTGCCGCTGCGACAAAATAGTCGCGCTGACTGCTTGGCTCGAGCTTGGCTCGAGCTTGGCCCCGGCCCTGCCCTGCCCGGCCCTGCCCTGCCTGCCTGGACGGAGGAATCTCGCGGTCGCTGAAAATCGAATGCCGTCAGTGCCGTTGGACCCTGGACCCTAAGCGATGGCACTGCAGGGTGACCTCCCCCAGAACGGTCTAGTGTCAAGTCGCTCGAGCCGATAGCACCGACGCGTCCCCATATATTCCGGCGCCCACTCGCTCTTCCGTCGCTGCTTCTGATTGACGGGGATCGTCCAGGAACTCAGGAGGTAGGACGGGGGACCTGGAGACGGCCCTTTTGTGGTACTCCTGTGCCTTTGACAACTAGTGCCAGGTTGCGTATTGCAGCGTCGCCACCGCTGGGCGGCGCTGGTCTGTGAGTTTCCCGGCCACATGGGCTGCAACTCGCCCTTGGACAGCCTTGGTACGTGCACGGGCCAGCAGAACTGGCCATGGAGAATTCTCGGGTGTTTCTGCTGGGTCCGCGCCACTCGGTCGTCAGGTCGTGGCTTCAGTGTGCCCACGCGACCACACTGGCACAAGGAATTTCCGTCGGTGAGGCCTGTTAGGCCACTGTGCCTTGTCAGCGGCTTAAGTGGCGCTGATAGTAGCAACGGCCACTGGCCTATCTGTCTGCTTGTGGTATACGCCCATGGGCAAATGGCAATCATGCATAACAAATAGGGTCGCGTGGAGAGCCGCGGATCACCAGAGGTTTCCTCGTGGGGGCGATCGGCCTGTTGAACATTGGGATAAGGCCCTGTTGGATTTTGGGCGGCAGCCGGTTGAGCACTGCATTGACTGCGACTGAGCGTGGTAAATTCGATAATGTTAGACAGCATGCATGTTTGTGGTTTCCATGTCAGGTCTGGATCACAGCCAAGTCGGCGACTCTTCAAATTGTCAATCATCTGTCGAGTTTGACATCATGCGCATTGCCCGTTCTGTCAGTCGACCAAAGCTTAAGGAAGTTTGCCCCACGCCCAATTATAGTGGCAGACGTGAGGGTACTGCTTGCCATGAAAGTATGCGTGACAGGCAAATGAAGGACTATTTTGTTTTAGACCGGAATCGCGACAGGGCATCCCGTCTGAAACGCCATGTGCTGAGCTGGCAGTCTGGTCCTAACGGATGCCAATCTTGGTCCCCTCCTGCCTGGAGGCGGCAATCGTGGGGAAGACGAGGCCGACGCATGAGGGAATAGACAGCACCGGCGCGGTAGCGTTATTTCTCGCTGCCATGTCCTACGACGTGGCGACAGGTGTTGAAGCACGGTGATGCCGACGCCGACCAGTCCGATAGCGGGAATGCCAAATCGGTGAGCGACAATTCGCGACCCTCCATTGCCCGGTGTCAGGGTGGCTACAATGGGTCGGGTGAGCGCACACCCCGGCAGCAGTTCACTGCAGCTCCTCGGAAGGCAGGCAGATGCAGATGGGTTTTAACCTCCCGCGCAGGGACCCCGACAGAGCTCCCCAGACACACCGCGGATGAGTTGGGCCGGCTCGATCGGCACCGCGTGCACATGCATTGTTACAGTTAGGCTGTGTGAGATGGCTCGCTTGATCAGTACTATGGTAAGTCGATGGCTCAAGATTCTGGGGCTGCCCAGAGAGGCTTCCACCTTCCTGCCAGCCCGCAGGACAGGATCCAATTGACACCCTGTCTATCGGCGGAGCAAATGACGTATCGAGCCAGATGAAGTGGCATGGAACATCGGCACGTCCACACCAGCTTCTCAGTGTTGCTGACTCTGTGTCGCTGTCATTGAGCTGCATGAGGAGCATCAACGTGCATGGAATGACACAAGCGACTCAATCGTCGGGACGTACAGGAGGGCGGCGGCCGGCGGCGGCGGCGGCGGCGGCTTTCGCATGGCAATTGGCGCATGCAAGATGCAGTCGTTGGGCCGGTTTGGGACGGCGCCTGGTCGAGAAAGGCGTAGCCCCAAGCGGAAGACGGTGCTCGAAGCTAACGAGACGACGTGCAGGTCTGCAGCTCCCTGGCTGCCCTGGTGCCAAGTCGTGATCAACAGCAACAGCTCCACACCCGCCCACAGTCCATCGCTGGGGAATTGTGTGGGACGTGGGATCCGGCTGGGGCTGCTGGCCTTCAGGGCCCTCTTCCCCTTCTTCCACCCCACGCTGCCCACGACGGCAGGGAACGGCTGCTGGCAACGTGCAGATGCATCTCGAGGGGCGGAAAAGCGGACTTGTGCCGTGCCATGGTAGTACCGTGCGGTTTCGGCCGTGCTCGCACTTTTCGCCTCTTATCATCTCGGGTGCTAATACGATGGGATGGAGGGAGGAGAGGTGTGCATGCTGGTGTTATGTAGAAGATGTGACGAGATGCTGCCTACAGCAGTCTGCCGCAAGGAGACGATGCCTATTGGCCTGGGGGCCGTGCCGGTCAAGGTGTAGAGGCCCGCCCGGACGAGATGAGCGGGATGGACCAAGATGAAACCTGCGGAGGCGGACGAGGGAGAAAAAAAAATTCTACAGCAACAACAAGGTCAAGGCTAGGCCGTGGCTGCACGCGATAAGGTCGTAGGTGCGGGAGCTACGAGCATCCTTGTGGTGAGCTCCATGCCCAAGACCAAGCTTGGCTGACAGCAAGGGCGACCCCAGCCTGTTCGCACGAGAAGGTGAAAAACGGCGGAGAAAAGCTGGACGCGCCTGTTCAATCTGTGTTCTTTCTCTAGGACCAAGCACATGCATTTGCGCTTTGCTAGTCACACAGGCCGGCCAGGCTGATAGGCAGACTGACAAGACCGCCGCGGGTAGTCAGCGGCGAGCTTGCCGTAGTGCAGTCGTCCTAGGTGTGGTACAGTCCTCGTCTGTACTGTACTGTATTGTATGTATGAGCTAGTGTCGAAGCTTGCCATCGCTGCCGCCGAGGTGGCAAGAGTGGGAAAAACGAGAAAACCTGGAGAAGAGGAGTTGAGGGTCTGGGGAAGGACGAACGCATAGTATGTCGATGACTGTGCAGCGCCGCGGCCAGCAGCAGCAATGGCCGTCAGCAACAGTATCCAGCACAGCACCGACAGGATGGGCTGTGACAGGTGGAAGGCTGGCCAGCCTGACAAAGTGTTATCCATCATCGTACTGTAATATCACAGTGTCCCGGGCGCCTTGGCCCTTGGCGATGGGGACTCATGGCCCGTGGCTGGCTGTCTCATTTCGCCTCCAGACTTCGGAGCAAACACTAAATGTCGATATTGACTCTTATCGAAAGCACGGTTCCTAATAATAATGTTGATGCTGCGTATATGCGTGGGGTTGCATCTTGGTCTGCCGTCGACGTCCGCGTCCCGTGCCTCATAGGGTAGACGTGGCCATGGACCCGGTGTCAGTCGGTGTCAGTGCCAATGTCAGCAGTCGAGCTGCCGACTCAAGGCGAAACCATATCGCAGCGGTACTATTGATGTCTAGTCTGCTATGTACACTATGTACAGTGCAGTGCAGTGCAGCATGTGCACACACAGAGAAGATGGGGCCGGCACGAGGTTGGCATGGGGAAAGGGATGGGCTATGATGGGCAAAAGAGACCAATTGGTGTCACCGCCATGCAAAAGAGGTGGAAATAGCCTCACCTCACCAGACCCGGAACTGATTGGATTGACAATGGCAATTGACCGCCAGTCTGGGCGAGTTGTTTTCTTTACCCGCAGGTTCCCTGTGTCGTCATCTCGCGAAATGATGCCGAGCGCAGCGACGAGTTAGGGAGGAACGGAGTACGGAGTACGAGCGAGAAAAATCCCTCATCAATCCATCCATCCAAACCGTCCGTAGATAGCACCTGGATCCTTGGGAGAGATGGACTGGACTGGACTCGGGCTGGGCAGGGCTGGAGATGGGGAATGGCCATGGGGGGATTGGCAGGGCAGAAAGAACAGCAGAACAGCAGAACCGGTGGAATCTGGCAGCACCACATGGGAGAGCCATCCGTCTGAAGGTACCTACGGTGGAGCAGGTCGCCTGGTACCACGAGCTTCCGGGCTGGGAGCGAGATTGGGGCGTCCGGGGGTGGCCCTGAGCAAAGAGACTGAGGAGCAGTGGGAGAAGGGCCCAGGCTGGTGACGGGGCAGGGGTAAAGCAGGTTGAGCCAGCGGGGCCAGGATACCTCCCATGGTCTGAATCGGAAGTACTCCAAATGGGAGCTGCGTCCGACTCGTCATTGGCCAAAGCTCCCCCAGACGACTGTGTGATTGGCCGGGGGGGTGGGACGAAGTGGGGACGACATCTTGTTCTGTTCTGTTTTGTTTGGACGGGCGACGGCGGGTCTGCCTCTTCGCACGGTATGGGACGGTCCAGAGGAGCGTGGAGCAGGGACTAGGCGGCCAGGAGGCAGGGCGCGCCATGCCCATGCCCACGCTGGGGTCGAGCTTGCGGTGGGAATAAGCCGAGAGAGCTCTCTTCCTTTTCGCGCATCGCTGGAGATAGCCGACCGTGGTAAGCCGTACGGCCCAGCCTAGTGTGAACACTGCGAGGTGCACAGTTCAGATTTGCGCGGTTTGTTTTTCCTGGCCGCCCACACATCACTACCGCATGTAAGTAGCTTGTAGCCCCCCAGCAGAAGCAGCACGCATGCATGCGACGGTACCTGGGTACTCAATTAGTGCCGGCCCTCCAGTGCGCTAGCCAAAGGAACGCGAGGGTACCTCATTACTTGCCCGTCGAGCTGCATCCACACCCGATTCCTCCTCATTCCCAGGTAGACCGATACGTACTCCTGCGTACCGTACCTTACCTTCCCTGGGCCTTCGCTCGCACCTCGAGGGCAGGAGCACAAACATAATAAAGAGTGCCTCGTCCCCGACTCGATCTCCTCTCTCTTCCTTCCCCCTCCCTCCCTAACACCACTTGAAGGCGTCGAACCTAGTTTACCTGAAAAGGTGCGACCTTCACGGTGCTTCTCCCTCCCCCAAACCACCCCCTCAACCCTTTGTCGTGCGACTCTCTCAATCTCTTTCGCGTTGTCAACACCGCGACGGAGCTTCCGAGCACAACTTAGGTCAGCAACGAAAAAAAAAACATCACTACATCTCTTTTTTTTCCTGCCTGATCACCCGCCCGGTCACCAGACGGTAGACCTTCGACGACACCCCGAGGAACCTTCTCGCAATCTTTTCTACCCTTACCCAACACTTTATTGTGTACTAGTGACTTAATACCCATTCAATTGGCGCTGTGAGTCGACATTTCACCATGGCCGACCACGCCAACTCTCCTGCGTTGAACACGCAGATTGAGTCCGGCAACTTTGACGAGAAGCACGCCGCTCCCGTCGAGTCTGCCCCTCCCAAGCAGCCCAAGGTCGAGGACGACGAGGAAGAAGATGAGGACATCGACGCCCTGATCGAGGACCTCGAGTCCCAGGATGGCCACGCAGACGACGACGAGGAGGAGGAGCGCGACGAGCACGGTGGCCGCCTCATTCCTGAGGAGCTTCTGCAAACCGTAAGCCACTTACCGAACCCACTTCTACTTCTCAATCCACTTACTAACCGCCTCCGGCCCCACAGGACACCCGCACTGGTTTGACAGAGGCTGAGGTCGTCTCCCGCCGCAAGAAGTATGGTCTCAACCAGATGAAGGAGGAGAAGGAGAACATGATCCTCAAGTTCTTCATGTACTTCGTCGGACCTATTCAGTTCGTCATGGAGGCTGCTGCCGTTCTGGCCGCCGGTCTTGAGGATTGGGTCGATTTCGGTGTCATTTGCGCCTTGCTCCTGCTCAACGCCTGTGTCGGTTTCATCCAAGAATTCCAGGCCGGTTCCATCGTCGACGAACTCAAGAAGACTCTCGCTCTCAAGGCTGTTGTCCTGCGTGACGGCACCCTGAAGGAGCTCGAGGCCCCCGAGGTTGTCCCCGGTGATATCCTCCAGGTCGAAGAGGGTACTATCATCCCCGCCGACGGTCGTATTGTCACCGAGGATGCTTTCCTGCAGGTCGACCAGTCTGCCATCACTGGTGAATCTCTCGCTGTCGACAAGCACAAGGGCGACCAGTGCTTCGCTTCCTCCTCCGTCAAGCGTGGTGAGGCCTTCGTCATTGTCACCGCCACTGGTGACAACACCTTCGTTGGTCGTGCCGCCGCTCTCGTTAACGCCGCCAACGCCGGATCTGGTCACTTCACGGAGGTCCTGAACGGTATCGGAACAGTTTTGCTGATTCTCGTCGTTTTCACTCTGCTTGTCGTCTGGGTTTCCAGCTTCTACCGCTCCAACCACATTGTCGACATCCTGCGTTTCACTTTGGCCATTACTATCATTGGTGTGCCCGTCGGTCTTCCTGCCGTCGTCACCACCACCATGGCTGTCGGTGCTGCCTACCTTGCCAAGAAGAAGGCCATTGTCCAGAAGCTGTCCGCTATTGAGTCCCTTGCTGGTGTCGAGATTCTCTGCTCTGACAAGACCGGTACATTGACCAAGAACAAGCTCTCCCTGGCTGAGCCCTACTGCGTCGCTGGCGTTGACCCCGAGGATCTCATGCTCACTGCTTGTCTGGCTGCCTCCCGCAAGAAGAAGGGTATCGATGCCATCGACAAGGCCTTCCTGAAGTCCCTGAAGTTCTACCCTCGCGCCAAGTCTGTTCTCTCCAAGTACAAGGTCATCCAGTTCTACCCCTTCGACCCCGTCTCCAAAAAGGTCACTGCCCTCGTCGAGTCCCCCCAGGGTGAGCGCATTACCTGCGTGAAGGGCGCCCCTCTTTTCGTTCTGAAGACCGTTGAGGAGGACCACCCCATCCCTGAGGAGGTCGACCAGGCCTACAAGAACAAGGTTGCTGAGTTCGCCACCCGTGGATTCCGTTCTCTCGGTGTTGCTCGCAAGCGTGGTGAGGGCTCTTGGGAGATCCTCGGAATCATGCCTTGCTCTGACCCCCCTCGTCACGATACCGCTAAGACCATCAACGAGGCTAAGACTCTGGGTCTGTCCATCAAGATGTTGACTGGTGATGCCGTCGGTATCGCTCGTGAGACTTCCCGCCAGCTCGGTCTTGGTACAAACGTTTACAACGCTGAGCGTCTTGGTCTCGGCGGTGGCGGTGACATGCCCGGTTCCGAGGTGTACGACTTCGTCGAGGCTGCCGATGGTTTCGCCGAGGTTTTCCCCCAGCACAAGTACAACGTCGTCGAGATTCTCCAGCAGCGTGGTTACCTCGTTGCCATGACTGGTGACGGTGTCAACGACGCTCCCTCGCTGAAGAAGGCCGACACTGGTATTGCTGTCGAGGGTGCTTCCGACGCTGCCCGCTCTGCTGCCGACATTGTCTTCCTTGCCCCTGGTCTTGGTGCTATCATCGACGCCCTGAAGACTTCTCGCCAGATTTTCCACCGCATGTACGCCTACGTCGTCTACCGTATCGCTCTGTCCATCCACCTTGAGATCTACCTTGGTCTCTGGATTGCCATCCTCAACCGATCGCTGAACATTGAGCTGGTTGTCTTCATTGCCATCTTCGCTGATATCGCCACTCTTGCTATTGCCTACGACAACGCTCCTTTCAGCAGGACGCCTGTCAAGTGGAACCTCCCCAAGCTCTGGGGAATGTCCGTCCTCCTCGGCGTTGTTCTGGCCATCGGTACCTGGATCACCGTCACCACCATGTACGCCGGTGGCACCGACGGTGGTATTGTCCAGAACTTCGGTAACCTGGACGAGGTCGTCTTCCTTGAGGTCTCGCTGACTGAGAACTGGCTCATCTTCATCACCCGTGCCAACGGTCCTTTCTGGTCTTCCATTCCTTCTTGGCAACTCAGCGGCGCTATCGTTGTCGTCGACATCATTGCCTCTCTCTTCTGTATCTTCGGATGGTTCGTTGGTGGTGACCAGACCTCCATTGTTGCCGTTGTCCGTATCTGGATCTACTCCTTCGGTATCTTCTGCGTCATGGGTGGTGTCTACTACCTCCTCCAGGACAGCGTCGGATTCGATAACCTGATGCACGGCAAGTCGCCCAAGGGCAACCAGAAGCAACGATCCCTCGAGGATTTCGGTAAGTCACATACCCAAGTCTTAAACAGACCCCATCAAGTGCCAAGCGCTAACTCATGTCTGCAGTTGTCTCTCTCCAACGTGTATCTACGCAACACGAGAAGACCCAGTAGGAGAGGGTCGAGAGATGAGAGGATATACCCGAGGCCGACCTTTTCATTGTCTGCAAACATGCGGCCGGAGGCCTTCAATTTTAGTTAATTAGCATGTGCATGAAAGACGATGGAGCTGGAAGCCCGTCAGTTCATTAGAGTAACTTAATTCAAATCAGTTAATGCCCTTTTTTGTGGAGTCTTTTGTTCAAGTGTTGACATGTGGCGTTGGTCGGCTCAAGCCTGGCTATGGGTCTTAAGTGTGTTTCAAAATTGGGCACAAAAGCAGGAATTGGATCAATTCTTGAGTGTATACTGTTTCGTTTTGACAGCAAATACCGTGACACGACAGTCTTTACTTGGAAGTTCAACAGCAAGCAGCTTCTTGGTTTGGTCTTGCTAGTCACGTCTTGTGTACCACGCACGGTCTTACTTGATTCACTTATATTCAAGTATAGTCTACCGGGTTTTGTTTATATATATGCGTGTGTTATATCTCTAAGCCGGCACGGCGACGTCCTTGCTAGTGTCGAGCTCCTCAGCACGTCGCAGGTCCATGGGCCTGTCGAGGAGAGGGATGACGTATGGGTCAAAAGTCTTCCAGTATGGGTTCTCGAGGTGGTACTTCTGGCTCTGTAATGGGTTGAGGAATACGTTTGTCAATTACCTGGTCGTTTCGTGTTTTTCCTTGGTCTTCTTGGATCTCTCTTTTCACCCTGTGTGGCAGACCCCGCATGATCCCATGAATGAAAGGATTGGTTTTGGTGTTTGGTTACGTTACTTACGCTCTCCTGCTCGTATCTCTCGACGATGGTGAAGTCGCGGGGATCCGAGGTGGACTGCATGACGAACCAGCTGAGCGTCTCCTTGTCCTTTGAGTAGACGCGCGACGCCTCGATCAGCTTCGCCTTGAGCTTGTCGACGCTGTCGGGCTGGTCGTTGGCGTGCAGGTGGACGGTGATCACGTAAACCATGTTGGGCAGCTGTTGACTCTGATTTTTTTCTTCTTCTTCTTCGGGTGGGCTCGGGTTGGTCGTTGGTCGTTGGTTGGTGTGTACTGTATGTGTGCGTTTGCAATTTGGAGGAGGCTAGGACGGGGTGGCCGATAGTTGGTGGTGTAGAGGTCAGGTGTCAGGCCAGAGGTGAAAAGTCTTGATGGAGGGGGTGGGGGAGGGCAGGGGGAAGAGGAGGTGTGGAGGGGTTTGTGTTGGAGGGGCAGCAAGTAGTCTATGGGCTTCTGTCCGCTGCCTGGCTCGCCTGGCTCGCACTCTCTTTCGTACTACTAGTCTAAACCACACGTATGATGGTACCTGGAGTGGGTACTTCAGAAGGACATGATAACTTCCAAGGGTACAGTGGGTCGTCAAAAAAAACGCAACTCGCGAAAAACACATACAAAATACGCCTTTTTAGCCCCTTATAACACTACTACTATTAGGAAAATAAATATTTTAAAAATATTATTAGGTTTATTTTAATATAAATGCTTATATATAAATTTTTTAGATTTTTTAGATTTTTATTAAACTTAATATAAAATCTTAAAGTTTTAGAAATTAGAAAAAAAGGGCTTACAGGGGCTTATAGGGGGTGAATTTAATAACTTTATATTTATATAATTTTAAAAAATTATTAACAAATTAAATTTAAATATAAAAATTATTTTAAAAATATTATAGTATACTTTTAAATATAAATATTATGATAAAAAATACTATTTAAATCTTGCTATTTTAATTAGCTGGATGCAGCTATTTTAAAATCCAGAATTTAGTGGGTTTTGTATGGGCATTTTCGAAAGTGGCGTTTTTTTTGACGACCCACTGTAGATGGTCTGTTTCCAAGGAGATGCGCTCGCTGTAAAGTGGTTGCATCTGCATCAGCATCAGCAGGCACAGGGTGGGATCCTCACATGAATCGAACGAAGCCCTTCCCACTCTCTCTCTCTGCCATGGCACATACATACAGTGTACAATACACAGCCAGATCTTTACGTGGGATGAGCGCTTTTTCACACTGTCCCAGTACTGTGAGGGAATTCCCATCAAACTCGGCCGGGGGCGCACACGAGGGACAGAGGAAGACCCAAAATGCCTCATCGCCAGCGGCAATGGCCCGAGATGCGTCCGCATCATGCAGGTGCGGTGGGGACGGCGACCACCGCTCGGCATCGAGCCTTGGCGGTCTTGGTTTAGGGCCCTTTTTCTTTCCCCTTCCTCCGTACCTACTTAAGTAGGTAGAGAGAGATACTGTGCGGTCCCGTTACCCCGTCACAGCCCCCGTTTAAATGGGCTGCATTGCATGTGCAGCAGCCCACCCGCCGGATGAGGCACCCCCCCGGGCCCCAGGGGAAATACAGGCACATGGCAGCACACTAGTAGGCTTCTAGAAGGTTTTACCCGTATTGTCTGTTGAGTCGGTGAGGCTCAAAAGAGCGGTGCTGGCCCCCGGTGCCCGGTGTCCGGTGGAGAATTGCATGTGCGCGCCGGATAGGGGCTCGCTCTGCTCTTGCTCTGGCGAGGTACGGTGTTCGGGCAGTCGGGGCCGGTGCAGTGGAGCGAGAAGTCGGTCTGTAGTCTAATAACTACCGTAGTAGTGTGCTGGAGTGATGTTTTGTGCCTTGGTGGGTTTGCGTGCGGGAGTGTCTGTGGTCTTTCTTGGGGGGGGGGGGGGCACATATGTGGGCTCGCATAACGTGTACGACGCTGTCTGCCAAAGGTAGTGTGTGTGTGTGTGCTTCCTACAGTACTAGTACCAATCAGTCAATGCCGCCTCCAAGGTCGTCGTCGGGAACAAGGCTGAGAATTGGCCGTCACTGGCCACTCACACGAGACAGCGGGGCTCTTCAGTGTCTTCATACACCATGTTGGTTAGGTAGACCAGATATTGCAATGTGATGAAGTCCTCAGGCTTCAATTTCCTAGCAGCCTGCTCAGTCATGTCATTGCACGTGACCAGGCCATATTCGCAATGACCTCACCTCATTTTTCTGGCAGCTTTTGAGCCGTCACCTCAGTGACGAAAGACGACCACATGTGAATGATGAATCCATCGAAACCTCCTGCCCACTGAGGCTGATCAGTCCATGTTTTCGCCACGAGAGAAATGCACACTTCGGAATAAAGTCGCATCTTCCAAGGTGCAGGGCTGAGCAGGTCAAGCAACGTCCACATTGGTGAGCCGAGACAGCTTCCAAGGCTCGCCAGCAGCCCGCCAATCCGAACCATCGGGCACCGGCTGTTTGTGACAGTCACGACGGGCTTCGACACGCTATCACCCGACAAATCACCATCAACATGACATTCTTGTCAAATCTGGCCCCCAGGCTGCCGCGCGACATCCCAGGGTTCTACTACGGTCAGTCAGCTGGTCCTCGTCATAGCCTCTTACCACCATCGCACTCGCCGGCTGACATGGACCCCCCAACAGACGAGGAGAAGAAGCGATACTTCAAAATCGAGCCTCACCCAACTGCACCGTCCGATGCAGCCTGGGCCGCTGGGAACGTCAAGAAGCGCAAGGCAGAGAAGGCCCAGGCCCAGCAGAAGCGCAAGCGGCAGGACAAGCTGAAGGCATGCATCAAGCGGTCCAGCCTCCTCGCCCATCCCCTGACCGGAGGTAGACTGGCCCGCGAGCTTGGCGTCGTCGACCCCGAGCTGCCCGTCGAGAGCTGGCTCGCCGCCCTGTGTCACAAGGGTGAGGTGTCGTTCTGGCCCGGCCAGGAGCAGAACCCGGATGCACCCAGCATCTCGTGTCTCCTCGTCGAGGGAGGCGACGAGGCGGATGGCCTGGGCATGGCCTATGCAGGTGTGTCATCATCACCACGGGCCTCACTGCTCGGCAAGGCTGACACACTCCCGCAGCTATTGATGGTCGGCAGCTCCAAGCCTCGTATCTGCCCACCGACAGGCACGAGAGGATCAACTTTGGCATCACACAGAGGATGCGCGCCTCGAGGCTGTCTGCACTGCGAGACGAGGCGATACAGGCTGACATCACCTCAATCGCATACCACCAGGCCTCTCACACGGTGATAGTCACCTCCAACTCCTCAGCCGGCGGTCCCGACTCGGCCTCGCGGGGCAGAGTTCACCTCTTCCAGCCCGCCCGCCCGGACGACCTCGGCGAGGGCGACTGGGGGCGGCATTTTGTCGAGCATTACGGCGGCCGGAAGCCCACCTGGCTGCTGGGCGACACGGGCGCTTACGTGTCCTACACCTCGCCCGCGCGCGGCCTCACCATGAACGCGGCCCGCGCCTGCCCGCCGTCGTCCTCCGCCCCGGCCTCCTGCTCCTCCTCCTCCTCCTCCTCCTCCCCTGGCGGCCTGGACGCCCTCATCGCCACCAGCCACGGCATCATGGGCGTCGACCGCTCGAGGACCGCCGGCGAGGTCTACTGGGTGACGCCCAAGCCGACGGCCTTGGGCGGCGGCGGCGGCACCAGGCCCCCGATGCGCGACGTCTTCGGCGTCGACTACCACCCGTCCAACCCGCGCGTCTGCTACGCCGGCAGCCGCGACGGCCGGGTCCACCGCGTCGACTCGCGCGCCCCGCCCTCCGGGTCCTCCGGCTGGGACTGGTTCCGGCACCGCAGCAGCGCCGCGCACGTGCGCTGCCTCGACGACCACCGCGTCCTGGTCGCCGGGCCCAGGTCCGCCATGGCCATCTACGACACCCGCTGGGCGGTGCGGGCGGGAATGAGGCTCGGTGGCGGTAACAACAGCAGCAGCAGCAGCAGCAGCAGCAAAAAAAACAACCTCTTCAATGACAAGGTCGCGCAGCCAGTCGTCCAGTTCACTGGGTACCGGAACGAGGCACACATCAAGATTGGGCTGGACGTCACGCATGATGTGGGCGGCGCCGCGGGACTGAGTGCCGGCGGCGTAGTGGCCGCGGGGCTGGACGACGGCACCGTGGGCGTCTTCTCGCTGCGCACCGGGCGGCGGCTGCGGGCCGGGGACGTCGACAACCCACTGCGGGCGGCAACGCTGAGGTCGCCCGCCGGGGAGGGCGGGCTGGTCAAGGCGCTGCAGTTCCGGAGGCTGCCATGGGAGAAGGAGCCGAGCCTGTTTGTTGGCGTGGGACCTGTGGTGAAGAAGTTTACTTTTGGTGTCGAGGACGATGACGGTGAGTGGTGAAGGGACTTGGGCCGAAGACAGCTATTTATGTGGCGGGTGTACTGGTCTGCCTGCGACCGGGGGACGAGAAGATGTTGGTGATATGGCTGGTCGTGAGGCGAAGTGGACGCCGAGGCAGGAGGCAGGAAAGGAGATGCAGTTCACATTGAGATACCCCCAGCGTGCATGTCTATGAAATAAATTCTGATGCTACCAAGCCCTTGCTATGCCGCAAACCCCCATGCCTGCTACCGTCGAGGGCAATTCATGTGCCTTTTTTGTTGGTTATATGCAAATGCTACACCGCCTCGCGGCCTCAAAACGAGCCTCCGTCCCAAGGAAGACCTTCGCACATGCAAGCGCACCATCTTATGCAAGAAAAGAAACCCCTTCTAGTCTCTCTAGACACCGTCCACTCATGCCGCGAAACTCTATAGGAAGGAATAAAGCAAACAGACTACCACTCGCCGCCCAAACACCTGGAAACCTGGGCCAGACAAAGATGCAGGGAATCACACGCGCCACACCCATCAATACACGCATAGATCACATGCAAAAGGACTTTTGAAGTTACCTGACGCCACACCTCTCACCCTGGAGACCTACCTCCAAAAAGGATGTCCCTCAAGTGCAGCAGCGCAAAGACTCCGCCAAGGACCTACCTCCCCTCGGAGCTGTGGCGCCCGGCGTGCCCGCCACCCGCCCCGTCGACCTTGAGGTTGTACGTGCCCTCGAGGGCGGGGAATGCGCGGGCGAAGGCTTCGCCGAGGGTCCAGTTCTCGCGCCTGCGCAGGTGCCTCTCGAAGACGGGGTTGATCATGAGCTCGTCGCTCTCGGGGCTCTGCAGTAGGGTATCGGTATCCTCGTAGGGCCAGTTGAGGCTCACGGTGGTGGTGAAGGGGATGAAGAAGTGCTCAAAGGGGAACACCTCGGGCGGCGCGTAGTCGGTGATGAGCCGCTCGCGCATGGCCGGGAATGGCAGCGAGTCCAGCCAGGCCGGGTGTGGCGTGTACAGCTGGCCGGGGAGCGGCCGCATGAACTCGGGCAGACGCTCGTAGTTTTCCTGCGACGGGTGGATTTGCCACCGCATCAGCAGGAACATGACGTACAGCACCGCCACGCGCTCCGGAAGCATCGAGATGTCTGGGAAAGTTTGCAGGATGTCGATAAAGACTTTGGAGAGCGGATGGGAGTCTTTCATGGGGTTGAGCAGCGAGGATATGCTGGGGTAGCGCGGGCCGATGATCTCCTGCGTGGGAAGACCCTCGGCAGCGCGTTGACGGCGCTCATGAAGGAAGTCCAGCAGGAGACTATCGAGAGGACAAGTCGGCGGGCAGTTCTTGATCGGCGTGGAGTAGTTGGACAGGGCGGGATCGATGGCCCCTTGCAAGGCTGGGTCGATATTGCTGTCCATGCCGCCACTTCTTGAGGCAGTGACATACTCTGCGCCGCGACCGCCGGAGTGCGGAAAGGGTGAGTTGGGTTGAGAGGAGCTCGTTGGTTGAGGATGCGGACGGAACGCAGGGCACTCGTGCGCCGTTCCGTTGGTCAAGTGAATGCCTCTTGCCCGCTGGGACTGGTCGAGCAGGAAGTCCAGACCTAGACGTTCCGTGCCAAACTCTAGGCCGTGTGCCAGGTCATGGCGCTGCTGGTTGAGCTGGCTCTTGTACGCCTGGGCTTGCGCCGTCACGGGCCCGCTGCCGGTGGACGCTCCGGAGTTCCACTGCGTCGCATAGGGATCCTGTGTAGGCGACGCAGCGCTCGACGGCGTTGATACGTTGTTCTGGCCGGTACTGTGCGCCGGGTCTGCCGTACCAGGCACATTGAGGTAGGAGTGGCCAGGCGAAGGGAGAACTGCCTGCTGCTCATTTGCACATGGGTTGATCAGGGGCTGGATCATGGATATGACAGAGGCCAGACGCCTCTTGATGTCGGCATTTTCCGCCTCGACAGCTTCCTTGGCCCTCAAGGCGGCTTGCAGCTCCTGATAGGGCTGTTGGCTAGTCAGCTCCCGGATGCGGCTCTCGAGGTTCTCTATTGTCATCTTAGTGCGCTCCCTTATAGCGCGCTGCGCTTCACGGTCTGTGATTCGATGTCAGCCAACGGGAGCTCCACCTCAGGGCATACTCATCCACTGCAGTGCATAGAAACAGAGGAGCAGCGAGAGGAAAAAAATGAGAAGAGAAGCGACAAGCAACGCCGTACAACGTAAAGTAAAACACGCCAAGAACACCCGAGCAGCTTCAAAGCGTGTCGAGACCTGGACAGATAGAGATAGAATCGGTGCAGCGGCTTGCACGTACCATTTGCACGCTTCTTGGCAAGCTGCTCAGGCGTGAGGTTCGCCACGCCCCTGGAGCCCGGGGCCGCGGACTTGCGCTTCTTGGACTCGGGGCCGTTTCCATGGGCGTAGGACGGAGCAGGAGTCGACTGTTGCGAAGCGCCTGGCGACTGGGCAGGCGAGGTGGCGCCGCCGTCAATGGTCCTTTCCCTCTTCACGCCGGCGGCGAGGGGCTCGGCTTGTGTGCTGTTGGCACGGGCATGGCTACCGCGGGTTCCTCCCGCCGGGGATGCAGCTGTGATGGACGAGTTGTTGGACATTCCCTGATATCAATGTCGACGGTGAAAGTGACAATGGCGATGTTGGTCAAAGTGATGTCAATTCGGAGAGCGTGAGCCCCTCTCGCCAGTGTCCAATCCCAATCCCAATCCCAGTTACAGTTCCTGTTCCAATCCCGAGCCCCAGTCCGACTGCGCAGGGGCCCTGCAACATCCACGTGCCCTGTGTAAGGGTGGTGGTGTTGCTGAAGGTGACGATGTCGCCGTGGCGGGCGGTGTGTCCAGCTAGATCCAGATCCAGACTCAGATCCGGAACCAGAATTAGACTCAAGCTCCGACTCAAGGCAAAGTCAGTCAAGAGCCAAGCTGAGCAGAGCCAGCAATGCTGACGGGCAGAAACCGTGGGCGGGCCGACGCGTCTGTCGTGAAGTCCTGAGTCGCGTTGGTTGTTGGCGATCCGGGGAAGAGGGTCGTCCCCGAGTGAGCCGGGTCGAGTTCGAGTCAAAACAAGCCGAGTCGTTGGGTCGATTTGAGCCGCAAGACGACGAGTCGAGTCGGGTCGGGTCTCGAATAGGCGAGACGGGATGGGCTCGTACCAGCAGCAGCAGACGAGCACAACGCACGGCTTGACTAGTAGGGCTGGGTGGGTTTCCGTTTCTGGCTGGGCTGCGTAGTCCTTTTTGGGGAAATATTGCTTTTTTTCCCTTCTTTTTTCCCTCTCCTGCCTCTACCGGGCTTTGGGTATCAGATCGGATCGGATCGGAGCGAGGCTCGGCGCGTCAGTGTCAATGTGGCACAGCAGCAAAAGCAGCAGCAGAGGGGACAGGATCGGTCAGAGCTAGATGCAGGTCCAGACGGGCAGATTATTTCCGAACCTGTTGCCCGCAGCTCTAGTTGTGGTGCCGAAGCTTTGCGAGGGCGGGAATGAATCAGAGTGTGTTTGGGGGGTGAGGAGGAGGATGTTGAAACCCGAGTCAGGCCAGAACAAGGAGGGTAGGATATTGAGAGCTTTTCTCTCAGTTTTAAAAAAAAAACCGCCTGTTCTAATTTCTCCTTCTCCCAATCGCACCGTTTTTTCTCGCTTCGCTCTTTCCTCCCTCGGCAAAAGCACAGTCCAAGCTCCAGGTCCAGGTCCAGGTCCAGGGCAGGCTGGTCAGGGCAGGGACCCTTTGTCTGGCTTCGATTCGATTCCCTCCCTTCCTGATTTTCGTGACCATCTCCTAAGTTTACTGCTGCCATCCCTGCTGTTTTATTGCCTCAGTGCCTCAGTGCCGAGAGTGCTTCCGTCCCGCCGCGTGCCTGCGCTCTGTACGGATATGCTCTCGGCGTTCGCCCTGATACCGGCAGTGATAAGCGGATGGACCCATAGTGCAGGCTATTACGCACCCGCGGACCTTACGGTAGGCCGGCTCGGCAGAGCTGGTGCTAACCCCTGTCCCTGTCCCTGTCCCTGTCCCTGTCCCTGTCCCTGTCACTGTCCCTGGTGGTGGTTGCCCAGACCAGATTTCCGGCGGTTCATCACCATTATGATCATCGATCAACCACACCCACCCATCCGATGAGATATAGTGTAGATGACCAATGATCTTGCTTGGGTTGCATGGCCAGCATGGACTACCACCAGTCAGACTACCTCTACATTGGTCTGGTCATGCCATACGTTACAGGCTCATCAGGCTGTGGACATTATACACATCATTATATCCTCCTACCTAGGGTGGTCTATCGTGTGCTCGTGCTCATCAATTCAGCTCCAGCTCAGCCCAACCCGACCCAATTCCATCATACACATCCAGCCCTTCAGTCTGCCGAGGCCCTGGCCAGCGCCTCCAGCAGGTGCGATGGGAACCTGTACCGCAGCTGGCTGGTGTAAGCCGTCAGGTCAATGCTCATCTGCTTCAGCTGCACCTGCAGGTCCTTAGACGTGCCCTCGTTGCCGCTGAACTGCCCACTGCCCAGCCTCTCCCGCTGCCGCGTGCAGCACATGATCGTCCACATCAGCAGGTTGCCAACGTTGGCCGCCACCGCCTGCGGCAGGCTCGCGAACTTGGCCGCATACGCCCGGATCGTCGACGGGTCGCCGCCCGCCGCCAGGGGCAGGATCTCGAGCATCTTGATTTGCTGTTTCGTTGTGGAATTGTTAGTGAGCTCCTGCCAACCCTCGCTTCTTCCCTCTTGGGGGAAAAGGGGGAGGGGCATTATCAACTTACGTCCAAGGCCTGCACCCACTGGCCAGCCCCTACGAGGCTCTTGATGTCCGACATCTGCAGCAGCACACCACACGCCATGCGGTTGACGTCCTGGATGTTCTCCCGGAAGAATCGCTCCCCTTCGTACATGTGCATCATCGTCTTGGCAAGCTCCACAGGGTCGTCGATGGACGCCAGGCTGAGGCTGTTGTTCACGAGCGCCTCGGGTCGCCCGCCCTCGACACGTGGCTTGACAGGCTGGAGGCGCAAGGGCTCCCCTCCTACTTCTAGCGAGATGGCCTCGCTCAGGGCTCGGCTGATTATCGCCACCACCGTGTCGTAGTCCTCCGCCAGGTGGTAGAGCAGCACAGCGTCCGTCGTCCGCCCGTTGTCGTTCGCGAAGCGTCCAGCTTGCAGCGTGATACTTCTGACGAGCTCCCGCTCGTCCGTGAGGCCGATGAGGGAGCCGCGGTTTTCTATTATGCCTGGGATGCGCTGCCCGTCCGGCCGAATGTCCCCAATAAGCTTGCTGAACTCCCTTGTCTCCAGCACAAGCTCGCGGAGCGCCTCGTGACACAGTTCCGCGTGTTGTCTGCCGGCCTCCTGGTTGGGGTCGTCGAGGTTCAGGCATATCAGGATAATGTAGTCCACCGCTGCAGCCACGTTACCCGCCCGGAAGTCACGCGTGTAGAAGCCCAACATCCGGCCGAAGCTGATCTGCGGTCGTTCGCGTGTATTGTGTGTGAGGAGATCGTTGTTGGCTGTCATTGAATCCGAAGCCCGCAGGAGCCCGTAGTACTCCAACGCAATCGCAAAGTGAACCGCATCCACGTAAGAAAATGAGTACAGGTACGCGATCGCTTGCTCAAACATCCCCGACATGATCTGCATGAAGAAGAACATGCCGAAGTTGCCATTAGCATCGTCCACATTGTTCTTGGGGAAGTACTTCAGTCCGACCTCCTTGATGGTGTTTTGCACCTCAGCCAGCCCGAACGTCTCCCCCCAAATCTCCACCGAGCGGTCGCCTTCGCGAGCGAGGTTGAATTGCAACCACATCCAGTCGTAAACATCCGCCGTAAACCCTTCGAAGCTGCGGTTGCTCAGATCGCAGCGACCAATGATCTTATAGCATGCTGCACGGTAGGGGTCGACCGAATTGTCTGGAGCGTTGCGAATGCGCTGACTGAACTCTGTGTTGCACCTGTCCTGGAGTTGCCTCTTAAGACGCCGGTCCTCGCTCGTAGCGTAGTCGCTCATGAAGGCAGGGAAGGATCGATCGATGCTCTTGAAGTGGTTCTGGTTCTCGATGACATATTTCGCAGCTTCGTTCACATGCCCAGACCGGAGCAGGTAGAAAATTACAGCCCAGACATACTCATCCTGGCCTTCGCGCCTGATCGACTGGAGGTCTGTGTTATCAGGAGCAAGGTGCTTGCCCTGAGCCAAAAGGCGCACATAGGCCTTGGTCTTGCTGACGACGTCCGGCCTTCCACCAAGCTGAGCATTCAGCGGGTTCTTGGCGATCTGCTGCTCGATCTGATCCATGAACTTCTTCTCGAGGAATTGGTTGGCTCCAGCCAGGATCCGCTTGCGTAGGGAAATCGTACCTGGCGTATTCGCCTCGGCACTAAGATAAACGCTGGAGAATTGCCTCTCGCTGGCTGTGGCATCCGCGCCAGGAGAGTCTGCATCAGGATTCTCGCCGACGATCAGCACCATGGCGCGGTAGGCATCCACAAGATGCTCGCCGTGCCGGTCGCCTGCTTTCGTCTCAACCTCTGCGAGCTCGTTGAGGATCGGGTATGCAACGGCTTGTGCTTGCTGGCGGGCGTCGTTCAATTGGTGAATCTTCTCGGCTAACTTGAGTTGCTTTTCTCGCAAGAAGCGGTCGTCCACACCAGCAGATCCATTCGGGCCGCTGCCAGCCCCAGCGCCACCCACATCTGAGAACTCGGAGGAATGGGCGCCAATCCTGCTGGGCGTTCCGATGACAGACCTCCCAAGACCAGACCGTCCAAATGCGCTTTCTTTTGTCGTCGACTTGTCCGGGCCAGATGACAGCACGCCCTTCCGTCGTGATTTGCCAAAGCCACCCCGGGACTCCCGTCCTGGTGAAGCACCGCCAGCTGACGACTGTTTCGACTTGATGCCAAAGTGTTCGTAGATCCGTCTCCGTTGCGCCTCCCACTCCATGGTGACATTGTCCTCCAAGAACGCGTCGAAATCCCTGACAGACTTCTCCAGCCCGTCCGCAATCATACTTAGGGTAGTCTTGTTTTGTAGGTTCGAGAGGTACGTCTCGACATCCACCTCGCCCTGCGCGGCGCCGTAGGTGGACCGATCGAGCCTCGAGGTCTGGAAGCCCAGAGAGCCGAGATCGCGCACCGCGGTGCCAGGGTCGACACCTGAGGCGGCAAGCAGGTAATGTGCCCTGCCGTCAAGCTGGCGGTCGCTGGCGGTCGCCTTGGGGCCGAGCTTGCGCAGGCGCTGCCGCAGGTCGCCCAGGCCGAGCTGCAAGCTGGGCAGGTCCTCCATGGCCGCGTTATCATCAACATGTGCCCTCTTATTCTTTGCTAGGAGGCTGTCGAAGAATGCACCGGTCGGCGCGGCCTGGTGCTGGAGGCCATTCGCGTTTGCTGTTTGGGGGCTGATCGTGGAGCCGAAGAGGCTCCTGCCAAGGTTATTTGACGCATCGGGTTGTGCTTGGGGCGCAGGCGCGTTGTTGGACGTTGTACCGAACAGGCTGGGCTTGCTGGAGCTTGCGAAGAGACTGTTGGTCTGGGGTGCGGTCGTGGTGTTCGTGTTCGTGGCCGTGTTCAACCCGCCGAAGAGACCACCACCGGTGCTGGAAGCGGCCGGTTGACTTGTCGACGACGCAAACATGTTTGTCGTCTGCTGAGGTTGGCTGGTTGCCTGAGGGAACAAGCTCGATCCAGATCCCCAGGCGCTGGGTGCTGGGGCAGCGGTCTGGTTGCTGGTGTTGTTGTTGTTGGTGTTGGTATTCAACGAGCTGAATAGGCCGCCTCCAGCTGTCGAGGCCGGCTGGTTAGCCGCCCCGGTGTTCAGGTTGCCGAAAAGAGACATGCTAACTGGAGTGACGTGCAGTGACGGTCGGCAGAGTGACGAGAGGAGCAAGGCAGAGCAAGGAGACACGTCGACTGCACGCGTTGGGAGGGGCCAGGTTTGGCGACCTGCTCTCAGCAACTTTTTTTGTTTACCATGCCTTGGGGTTGCTGGCTGCAGGCCTGGGAAGATGCAGGCAGGGCAGGTCAGTGGCTGCTTGCCCACTCCGGCCGGCAAGCGCCAAGTCCCTCAAAATTCAGCTACAGGTGCCAGATCCACATAACACATTGACAAAACATAGTGCAAGTGCTCTTGAACATCAGTCCAGTATCGCAAACACTCATAGTCGCCTGTCTCGACACTCAAATGATTGGTATTTTTGGTCAATCCCGAGCACTAAGCAACGCCAGCCTTTTCCTCCCTTTTCCTACCCTTTTCCTCTGCCATCAATCAATCCCCTGACTCCCCATTGTCCATTCTATCGTCTTGATCATACACGCACAATGATGCATCATCTCTGCTCGCCCTCCCGCCCCGCTCCTCCTTCAGACTGTTTAGTCTACTTCTACTTCTACTTCCCGTTGGCTTTTCCGTTCACGATGCCCTTGAGGGCCGTGTCAACCCTCTGCCTGTACTCCCGCTGAGTGCGGCACTGTTCCAGGAACACCTGATACTTGGCCTCTAGCAGCCTCTTCTTGGCCGGGTCCTGGTCCGCACGAACCGTCTTCCCCGGCTTGCTCATACGGTCCATGATGTCCCACAGGGGCTCTGTCTGGCCGTCCTCGCCAGCGCTGGCAGCCTTGGCCCCCAGCATCGCCGCCCCGTGCACGACCGCCGCGTTGACGTACTTGGGCACTAGCACGGGCATGTCGCACGCCGTGGCGATGAGATCCATCAGGATATCATTCTGGCACTGGCTGCCCGACATGAAGATGCTGAGGATTGTATGCCCTGACTCGTTCATCTTCTCGATGATCTGCCGCGTCTGCAGCGCGATGAACTCCATCACCGAATAGTAGAGCAGGCCGAGCCCGTCCTGCGTCTTGTCGCTGCTCATGCCGATCACCGCGCCCCTCATGTTGGGGTCCGCGATGGGCGACCTGTTGCCCCAGAGATCGCCGTAGAAGAAATAGTGGCGGGTGAGGTAGCCCATGAACGGGGCGTCCGTCTTCTCATTCAGCTCATGCAGGTGCTCGTTTAAGAACTCGTATATGTTCTTGCCTAGAGCCTTCGCACTCGCCAATGTCTCGGCATACGCCGGGTGTGTCTCAAGCATGTACTTGAGCAACTCGCCCGTCGCCGACTGCCCACCCTCGGCCATCCAGTGGCCTGGGATCAACACGTCTCGGTACGGTCCCCAGACGCCAGGGACGAAGACGGCGTCCTTGGACATGGCGAGGTGGCATGTGGAGGTGCCCGCAACGGCAGCGAGCCGGGTGAAGGCCTGGCTCACGTCGTTCTTGGGTTGCCTGTCATCAAGGTGGTCCGGACCGAGCTTGACTTTAGCACCCACAGTTCCGATCCATCCGGCGTAGGCATCGATCACGCCACTGCCTACAGCGATGCCGGCGGGAAGGCCCAGCTGCGAGGCGGCTTTCTCGGACAGTGGCCCAACGAGCTCTCCCGCGCTTGTGTACGTCCCATTCTGCGGTTCACGGTCAGCCTTGGTCTTTCTGCGTCAAGCAGTGACACTGGGTTTCAAAGAAAAGGGCTCACCACCCCGTTCACGCCTCCCATGCGCTTGAAGTTGTCCTTCACCAACTCACCCAAGCCGATGGAGTGGTAGAAGTCCTCCTGCCAGCCCTTGACACTGCCATCGACACCCACGGGCACGAAACCCTGCTTGCAGACGGTGCTGCAATAGCTCCTGGTGTCTTTGCCAGTGGCCAGGTGCGTCAAGGCGTCCGCAAGGTCGTAGAACTTGCAGCGGTCGAACAGCTCGGGTGGCATGTGGTTCTTGAGCCACAGCACCTTTGGGATCTCCATCTCCACGCTCATAGTACCGCCAACATAGCGGAGGAGGTTGTGGCCGGTCGCGTTAATCTTCGCCGTCTCTTCGATTGGTCGGTGGTCGAGCCAGAGGATGACGTTGCGGTCATTTCCATCATTCGAGAAATCCGGGCCGGTGACGGGAACTGGCTCATCCGTGTCGTGAGTGAACACTGCCAATGAGCAAGTCGCATCGAATCCGATGCCCTTGATACTCTCTGGCGTGGCGAGCGAGTCTGTGACGACCTTCTTCACACAGTAGCAGATTGCATCCCAGATATCTGTAGTCGATTGCTCCTACACAGCGATGGCTGGTCAGTTGGTGCACGCTGCGGCTCTTTTTTTTTTTTTCTTTCTCACTTACATAGTGCGATGCCTCATATCCACTGACAGGCTGCCACAGCTTGATCTCCTGAGCGGCCAGCCCTTTGATCTCACCGGAGGAATCGATGATGCAAGCTCGAGCAGAGCCAGTGCCAACGTCGATGCCGATGTAGTGTGCTGCTTGTCTGTCCATATTGGTGTTTGTGTCAGCTGCTGCTTTGCTGTCAAGGTTCACTTGCCCAAGCTTGTGCGATGGTGTTGCAAGCTCCGAGTCTCAAGGTTGACTACTAACTCCTCAGTTGTGGGCAGGTTTGTGTCTGACAAGGACGCCATTGTGAACCAGAGGCGAATCGCAAGCCACTTGCGATGCTTTGGGGCTTGATATGTAGACCGGGTGGGAGACAGCCGTACGGGCAACCAGTGTTGAAGGATGCAGTCAGCTTCTCTTGTGTTTCTGCTGTGCAACACGAGCTCTGAAGCTTTCGGTAGGCCAGCGTTAGGGATCCTGATGTGAATCGGGCACCAACACGCAAGCTTCTCAAGGATGTGGCTTCGGGATCAACAATACCAAGGAGCCACTGAAGCAACTCATCAGGAGGCAAACGGAGAATTTGGTTGCTTTTTTGCGGCCTACTCCTCAACAAGATGACAAGGCTCCTAAATCCTATTTGGCAAAGCTCCCCGTCCCAGCTGCCTACTGGCGTACCACTCAGCAACGAAGTGCTGCCACCCTCACCTGTCCCGCCGGTGCAGGCGCGGCGATGGGATGACGTTGAGGGGGCTTGGGCCTGAGGAGGGAAGGTTCCGGGGAAGCTTCCCCACATAGCCAGCTGAGATGGAGCTATTCTAGAAGGGGCCAACCGTATGTACACAGTAACAGTAGAGGGCTCGCATGCATTTGCTCCTTCCTCAACCCCACCTAAATAAGCGCGTCGCCGCCGTGGCCATTGGCGTTTGGGGACCTGTCAGTCGGGAATAAGGTCGTTCTGGACCGTGCATGGGCCCAACCCAAGTCTGCAGGCTGAAATATCACGAGCGTTCTGGCTGCTTCTCCCGCCACTTTTCTCTTGGAAGATGGACCAGTTGCTCACAGCGCTGCCCGCCCGACTCTCCTGCTCTCGAGGATCCTGTCGTATACTGACGGTCTGGACTCATATCCGAAGTGACAAGGCCGCCTCCTCCAAGGACTTCCAAGGAGAGGAACCGCGGAGAAGCAATACCGATCTGCGCCTCGGCCGCTGCGGTCCAAGAGTTGGGGGCGTCACCCCACGAGCAGACCGCTCCTCTGTCCGCCGCCTCGATCCGCACATGATCCGCCCGTTCCGAGAAGCCCTGAAGAAGCATCTCGTGCCGGGGCATCGTGGGGTGACTGTTGTCCGGTGGTGGTGGACTGGCACGGGAGAGCATTGTAGTACAGCAGCATGCAGGGTTCCTAAAAGCTGCACGCTGGCACAGACCTACGTCTAAGAGACACGGGCGGACATCTCCTGTTGTATCTCGTTTAGTCATTTAGGACACATGTATAGAATACTATTTGCGAGATGATCCAACCTTGCATACCGACGCCTGTGATACGTTCGAGCCGTACAGGACTAGCACTTAGTCGCAGAGGTTGACAGTCACCATGTAAGTGTTGATTGGGACATGTGCCGTGCCATGTCACACTGTGGCCGCGAGAGTTTACGGGATGGCTCACCGAGGGTTGGTTTTCTTTGGGCCCCATGGGTCCTGGCTGCAACTTGTAGTCCATCCTCCTCGGCAACTAAGTTTCGATAGACTCGAGCCCTGAAGTTTGATTGAAATGCAGCCGGGCGTCTGAAGGTTCATTAGACGTGTCTGTTGTCTTGTCGATGCCCAAAGTCGGTGGCAGTGGTACGAGTCTCACGAACCGGGTTTCCGGGTCGGGCTGGTGCGAGGTGGTCGGTCAACCAAATAGGTTTGGGTCACACTTCAAAACAATGTCTTCAAGTGTTCGGCTGTGCCTGAGATCATTCGAAATGGGTTCAAGTTGGTTCGGATAAACATCGACGAATGAGTGCATGTTGTTTCTTCTCACCGCAAGAGGCACGGCTTGGCTGGTTTGGGTGCTGTCATGCTGCGAGTGCATCCCCCACTGGGGCCCGGCACTCAACCTCAAAATTCAGTGCACATTGCCATTTTGAGTGTTACTCACAAGCTGGCCCAAGGCTGATGATGCCGGCTCCCAATTGACTCAACAGGTCAGAGAATGAAGTGCGAGAGGCTGAGTTGATTGGAATTGGGACGAAGCTGGCTGCTGCTTCCACGAAACTGCAGCGGCAGTTGCCTGAAAAGCTCAGACGCCTCCCAAATTTCAATCGACAACCGCGTCATCAAGCCGGCCGCCTGTTCGTCCGTCCACACCCACAACGTCGCCAACGGCCGTTCTGGACACCTACGGAAAATGGAAGGGGCAAGAAACGAGATGGCACATGACGACGTTTGGGACGACTCCGCCCTGATCAAGTCCTGGGATGAGGCCTTGGACGAGTACAAGGTGCGTACGCGTGTCTGTGTGTGTGAGCAGGCCGATATCAGACAAACACCACCACCACCCCTACCTCGAGGGAGTTGAGATTGACTGGCAAGCGCAGAAATACCACAGCATTCACGCCCACGGAGGAAAGCTAGAGGACCTTGCCGAGTACGTGCGACGCCCAGCCCGTGGCCCTTCAGACCGGTCCGAACTTGCCCCCATCCCGGCCTGACTGGTTCAGCTCACACCTGTCGTCTCAGGTATTCACGGGATGCCAAGCCTGAAACGAACGACACACACCATCAGTCTGAGCCCGTCTGGTCGTCTGCTGCACTGACTTCGGACCAAAATACACCCTCGAATCAGCCGGCCCAGGCCCGCCACGAACAGATCACCGCGGGGAGCACAGGCAATGCTACAGAGGTAAGCGCATCGCATGATGGAAAGCTGCAGAGAGGCACGCCATACCTCTTTCTTGCCCTGGTGATTGCCCTTACCCCGGAGGCAATCCCAGCAGATCACAAAAGCTTGGCATCTGAAGCCTTCCGCGTCCCACCTGGTGATCCAGATTACTGACGGCTGGCCTATCACGGCCGGCGGAAGTTAGAAGGGCATGAATGATGGCGTGGCTAGCAGCAGCGGTGATGGTGGCAGGAACGCCGGCGAGGGTCATGGCGAGACCACCGGAGGAAACATGCCTCCCCCACAGGTTCTGCTGGGTTCTGGTACGTGTTTGTGGGATGGGCTTGTTCATCCGCCTTCGTTATTGTTCCCAGTTTCGTGAGGCCCGGCCCCGAGATTGCACAGGACTGACTATCGGAAATCAACCAGTGCAAGACGAAGGCTTGAAGAGGCTTCTCATGTCTTGGTATTACGCGGGATACTACACGGGCTTGTATGAAGGCAAGCAGATCCGCCAGGACCAGCAACAGTAGATTAGCCAGGCAGCGTCAGCCCCGGCTGTGATCGCCATAACGAGCCAAGCACCGCGCATCATGGCATGGTATCACCGCTTGGAAAGCTGCCCGGAAGCATATCACGACGGGAGGCTGAGCATCGGATGCAAGCCGGCAAGAGTACAAGGCGGGGCTCGACCAAGCCGTGGCACAGTTATGGAAGGGCGAGGGAAACAAATTTCCTGGCCGGGAGTTTGGAAGTCTGCAGAGGCCTAGGGGGGATATAATAGTCTGAGTAAGGCGGCGCAAGGCTAGGGGGTCCCTTAATCCAAACCTCCCCTGATCTACCTTCAGGTCGAGGTTCCTGTAACAGCTCGCGTAGCAGTAGCTAGGGGGACGTGCTGCACCGTTAGCCCGGCACCAGAGCTAGCTGTTCATGGGCCATGCAGCCAGGGACGAACGAAGCAGAAGAGAGAAAAAATCAGTTGGGCATTTCCCATGCAGCAAATTGGGCAGACTACAAGCCGATGTTCACCTCAACTTCTCGGCTAGTGACATCAGGCTTGAACGATTCGGATGGTGGCGTGGTGGTGTTCCTCCTAATCAGGTGTACTCGGCCATGACAAGATACGAAACCACTCACAATCTAGGCCGCTTGACACTGGGTTTCTTACACGGCCTGAAATATTTGCTTGACAGGAGCGTTTGCGACAGCGGGATCAAGGCTGGTCTACCGGTCCTATCTGGTCTGGCACCCCCAATTGATGATCTCAAGCAGAGCAGGGCATATATTGCTAGCGTGCCCCCGAAATCTCATGATTATGACTTCACGTAAACGTCCCATGTTTCCCCCCGCGGCCGGATCGTCGCCCAATCCGTTTCCGACCGGGGGGCCGACGGGCTCAAAGATTTGGAAAAGAAAATTCATTGATTATGATGACTTGTCAGACCTGTCTCCGAGAGCGATCTTTCCTATCTTGCATGGGGGGGGGGGCCAAGCATTAGCATGGGTTCAAGGTATGCGTGTGGGTGCGTGCGTGCGTATGTGCATGTAGTCTGGTAGTGTAACAGAAGGGAGATAGACAGACTCCAGAGATGTGCAGCATGACGGCAGTTTGGACCAAAACGTCCAAGGTGGGGCATTTTGGAAAATAATTCTCCGGGCTCAAGTGCTGTTGCGTTGCGAACAGTGGGCCCCCTACAGCGACCGGCAACCCGCATCGTTCCAGAGTTGTGGGCGACGCTGCCAGGGCCTGCCCGCCCTTGCAACCCCGCGCCCCTTGCCTTAGCTACACCCTTGGGACCAACTCTGGACCGGGGAGCATGTACGCGACCTGCTAGCACGCGCTGACCATGCCAAGTGAGAAACTGTGTTAGGGCGAGGAGTACTCCGTACAGGGGTTGTTCCACAGTTGAGACCAGACGAAGCCTGCCCGTTGTCATCTGGTCCTGGGCCACCCCTTGGATTCGGACGTTTGAGAACACCTCGGCATGGTCGGTGACTGGTCAGCTCAAAGGCCTCCTACCCCGTTCGAGGGCTTGGAAGAAGACTCGAGAGACAGATGCAAGATAGAGGGAAGTGAAATGAGTGGGCTCAGCCTCCACGGGGCCAAGAGATGCCGAAGAAATGTTCCTACTGCCCAGGTGGTCAAGCATTGGGGTGAGGCACGCGGAAAGAGTATATCCCCTGCTAATAGATAGCCCCACCGAACGAGAGCACCTGCAGGGCGACGGCCAGTAATAGCCCACGTGCGGGCGTGGCGGCGAGCTGGTTCAAGCGGCTGAAGCGTGGGCGGCCTGTCATATCGGCGGTTTTAGGGTTGGCGAGACTAATGCGGGAACTCTAAACGTTATTTGGAGGAGCCGCAATTGTAGAAAAGCTGTGTGTGTGTGTGTCTATGTTCGGCTCATCTAGTCGTTCAACTGTTGGGCCCAATACCTCGGACGACGGCTATTGCCATGATAACATGGAACGAATAAGCACATTCTTTACGGTTCAGATTTTTGCTGATCTAGTCTACCAGGTGCTCGTGCAAGCCACAGAAAGTCTCGGATGGAGGGGGTGGTTAGCGGGTGAGAATGTGTGTGTGAGCCTGCTTCGTGTGCGTGTCTCTGTGTGTGTGTAATAAGTGTGTGGTGTGACGAACGCTCAATCCACTGAGCAAAGCGGTTAGCGCCCGAGCGATTGGCGGTTCTCCCTGTGCTGGTGGCGAAATGCCAAACACGATGCGAGACGGATCTGTCACAGCCCGACTCCTGCACGCAGTCCCAAGACTGGGGGGTGCGAGGGCCGTTACCAGGCAGGCCACACGGGGGGCACCCCTGCCCAGCTCTAAGCCCACTCGCCCGGCCCCGGCTCCATCATGGCTTGTCTGGGTTGTCTCATCGTTGACCGCAGCTCGACACTGCATGCTTGCCAACACCACCTACCTCAGCTCGAGCTCAGGTACTGTACTCTGGCTGGTCCCAGGCAGGGGCCGCAACTTAAGCGTATCTTGCTTTAGGTTGGGATGGCAAGTGCACGCTGGAACCCCTCCCTACCCTTACCCCCAGCTCCAGCCCGCATGCATCCCATCCACCCTCAACCCGTACCTGCAACGAGACGAGGCTTGAGGCTTCCGCCTAGCCTCGCCGCCGCTCCCATGGGCCTGCTGCTGGTCGGACCCAATCGTGCCCGGCGGCTGATCCATGTACGGATGATTTTCTGGTCCTGTTTCGAGATGGTCTCCTGTGCCTAGGATATGCCCAGCAACATCATCCTGTCCTGGGCGTCCCAGAGCTGTGCTGTGTCGCCGTCGTCTCGTGAAGGGTCGGCTGCATGACCTATGACTATTCCTGGTCCGCCATGCTTTGATATAAGCTCTTTCCCTCGCTCCCACCGTCAACGTTTTGTTTATTTCTCCTTTTCCTTCCCCATCTCTATACTCGTCTTACCGTTGCTGGCTCGTGTAGATTTCGAGTACACGCTCATTTTCTATTCTTCTCTATACCCGGTCATTCTTTCTCACGAGCAGGAACTCGCCATCTTACAGTAGTCCTACTACTGCAGTTTCCGTATCCGTCATCGTACGATCAAGCCGACTCTGGAAGTTCAAAGATACCCCTTAGCTGGTATCTATTAAGTCTCAAATAATCATCACCCACACGACAACACACGAAGATGAAGTTCTCCGCAACTCTGGCGGCCCTCGCGGCCCCTCTCGCCCTGGCCAAGGCCGTCCACAATGTCTACCCAGCGAAGAGGGATAACGAGCTGTACCCCCGGAAATCAGACGGCAAGGACAAGAGCCAAGACGGTCAGGCACAAGCAGGAGGACAGGCGCTCGCCAGCATGGCTGGCCCAGGACAATCGATTCAGGCCACGCAGACACAGCTGCTCTCCCTCGGCCTGTCCGGCGCGGGCATCACAACGAACGCCGCCACCGAGGTCGTCATCATTTGGGTCAACCAGGGCGCAGGTGCTCCCACGATGAACGTCAACACTCCCCCCATGGCCGCCCCTGCCGCCGCCCAGACGCACCAGGTCGTGGTCGGTGGAGCTGCTGGTCTGGTGTACACGCCCTCCTCCATCACGGCCGCCGTCGGTGACATGGTTGTCTTCACCTTCATGAGCGCCAACCACACCGCTACGCAGTCTGCCTTTGCCACTCCTTGCGAGGCCCTCGCCGGTGGCATGGACTCGGGCTTCCAGCCCAACGCCAATAACTCCGTCAACCCTCCACCTCAGGTTGCCATGCAAGTTATGGTTGACACTCCCCTCTGTAAGTCACACTAGGTGCTTTCAATCGCGTCTCCCAGCAGATACTAATGGATATCCTCAGGGTTCTACTGCAAGCAGAAGGGCCACTGTGGCAAGGGCATGACCTTCTCCATCAACCCCACCGCCACCAAGACCCAGGCCATGTTCCAGTCGATGGCCATCGCCCAGAACGGCACCGGCGCCGCTGCCCCCATCACCGGTGGTACCGGTAGCGCTGCCCCTGCTGCCGGCGCCGGCGCTGCGAACTCGACTGGCTCTGGCAGTGGTTCTGCCGCTGGTGCGGCCGCGGGCGGTTCAGGTTCTGGCTCTGCTGCTAGTGGTTCGACCACTCCCACGATGGGCCAAGGTAGCGTCCAGGGCGGCGCTTGCGTCTGCGCTGTTACTTGCGCCTCCGGCTCATTCCCTGCGGCCCAGGCTCAAGGCCTTGGTGCTTTCGGCGGTCTGCCTGGTAAGTCTACAGTCTTGATATGCAAACGACCCATAAAGTGCAATTTGGCTAATAATTCTCTGAACAGGCGCTCTCCCAGCAACCATGGCCGAGCCTATGATGAACGGAGCCGCATGAGGGAGTTAAGGTTCTCTCTGTGGATGACAAGGGTGGGACGACCCGGATGTCGACTTTTTTCTTATGATGATTTGAAATGAAACTGTAGAACCCCCCCTTTCTATCAGCAACCCGCCGGAGGAGGAGGCTAGATTTCCTCCCACTTTTACTCTATAAAAGGGAGCGGCGGGGGAGGTTGTATATGACTGGCTCGTATCCTGGATGGATATCTTAATAGTACAACCTTTTTCTCTTTCTGCTCTCTTTGCCTTTGGTGTTTTTCCCCATATGGGCTTCTTTTGGAAAATTAAAGGAGAAATACCCCCAACCCAAGCCTCCCTCACCGCAAGGCATCTGCCATCTAGTTGCGCGGCGCGCCCTCTTCTTAGCATCAATAGATTTGAACGAAACTGGAGAAAAGTTTGGCATCCCCTATGTGACTCTTCTGGTTTGTTCCCAAAATCCTCTGCTATATTGCTTCTTCCCTTCGTCGATGATGATGACGATGACGGTTTTCATGATTTTCGTCCGGGATTTCATCCGTGGTGGTCGCCAAGCCGCTGCGGGAACGGGAGTCTGACCATCCGGCCAGAAACATCTTGAAACGGTGAATTCCCACTTTGGGTCCCTCCCGGGCGCGCCCGATGCCGAGAAGGTGAAAGTGCTCGGTCGAAGCTCAAAAGAATGTTGGAATGCGAGAGCTCCAACCCGCATGCGGAAGCGCCTGCAGATACCCGGTGATTAGATAAAATGGCATGATGGCAGAAAGTTCTGATGGCACTGAGCGCCGTCGTCCACCGTACCCGTGCCGGTATCGTCTTTTCTCTGGTGACGATCGATGTGCTGAACTGTCTGTCGTGCGCACCGTGGGCGGTGTGCGGGGTGCCACATGGCCGAGTGCCGGCTCAGGCAGTTCCCTTTGCTGCGGATGGCCTACTTCCCGACTGCTGTATGGTTCAACCACGACAGGGCCTGGGGGTTCTCGAGGGGGTAGGTATCTGGACGCGATGTCCTCTCCAACAAAATCCAAGCGGAGAAGGGCACTCGTCCCTCATCATCTGCCTCGGCGACACGCACGCCCAGATGGTAGACAGCTTTGTTTCCCGAGGAGACCGCGGATCTGGTTCTGGGGGCACGCAAAGTGTATTGCCAAAAGAGGACTACAGCACTACAACAGCCCTCTCTGCGCAGCCCCAGCTTATACCAACCAGCCCCTGGTGTCGCCAGTAATTATTTTGTGCTCTTCCCAGTCCCATGCCGTTGCTCCATGCTGAAAAGCAGAATCTGCCCTTGGGGCTTCCCTCCCGAGGAAGGCACCCCCTCCCATCTTCCCTAACCATCATTCTCCGCAGTCCGCGGTCCGTGGGGGCAGAAATGAGTTCGTCGAGATCTCGAAAATGGGAGTTTGGTCGTCTATTTCTTGCCTGCTTCGGCGGCCCGGCGCTCATCGGCTACACAAAGGGTGATTAGCTAGATCTGGATGGTACACCAACCACTCACTGCCTGCCAGCCGTTATGGTCTTTGGGGGCTTTGTGGCCTTACCAGCTTTCTGCTTCTCGCGCATCATGGCGGCGACCTGCTCCTTGTCGCGCGCCATCTCGGTGCCGGACTTTGTGTTCTTGGACTTCTGCGGAGAGGGAAAACGAGGAACGGCGTTAGCAAGGCTGTGCAATCGGTGGTCCTCCTTTCATTTTCCCTTCCTTCTCTCTCTCTCTCTCTGCCGGCACGAGCGTGGGCCAGCCGCCCGGGATGGACAGCTGGGCCCCTTTAGAGACCGGCCCGCTGGGCGGCAAACGGGTGGTCCAACGAAAGTGAGGCCGCAAAAGTAAGGGGGAAGGCGGTCGCGCTTACTTGTGCGGCCATCTTCTTCTGGTTGGCCTCGCGGGCCTTGTCACGCTGGTTTCCACGGGCCATGGCTGTTTTGTGGGGTGTGAATTTTTGCGATCTCGAGATTTCCGAGTGTGTTGGAATTTAGAGTGAGGTTGTTGCGATTGTGGCAGGATTGCGTTGGGCAGCAAAAATAAAAATAAAAAAAAGAAGTTTCTCGTCGGTCTGTGACGGAGACCCGGGTCAGCTGTCGGGAGGAGGCCTAGAACAGGAGGGAAGCGAGGCTGTGTCTCCACTGCATGGACACCTGCACTAAGCCGCATTGGAGAGTTTTGGGGGCGAGCGCCTTCTCTTTTCGACTGTGTCAGTCCATCCTCGGGATGTGTGTGCATTCCAGACAATCACTGATTCACCCAAGTGCAATGGCACAAACAACAATTCTCATGCGATCATCTCATGGCTTCGGATTGACTGACGGTTGAGAGTGAGTGAGAGACTATCTGGGGGTGGCTGTGGATACATTAGACTACAGTTAGACTATCAACTTGTCTCTCTGCCGTCCGGGGTAAATATGGAACTTGGGCGTACCAAACCAGCATGATCTTCATTTTCACTGCAAGCACTGCAAGCAATTAACACCAGAACCCGTCCACATTGCGCTACAGGATAGCCCTAGCATGTTCTCATCTTGGCTATAGGCCACTTGTCCAAGGCGTTTCGATAGGTCTGGTCGTCACGCAACATAACGAATCAAGACAAAGCCTGGCAACTGAAGCTATTGACAGCCAAGTCATCTTTGAGTCAGACGCACACAAAGCACACCGTGTTCACATCTCAGATACGGCAGCAGGGCGTCACGCATGAAGCTGGATTAATATTACATGTTGACTGTTCTATTCTGGATGCCAAGACCATGGCGCGATCCGTGGTGATGCTGGGTGAGTACAGCTGTGCTCATGTGCTCTTGTGCTCATGTGCTCGCGTGTAAGCGTCCAGCGTCGAAGCGCAAGCGCCGAGGGGACCTGCTCGAGGACGGACGGACAAGCAACACCGAGCAAGGGCCTGCGCGACAAGTCATACAAGCGCCCGGGTAGGCCGGGTCGTGCGACTTCCAGGGCCAGAGGAGGTCTCAGACTGGGCCTTAGAGCAGGTTATTTGACATTTAATCTGCTTGTTAAGATCGGTTGCACCGGCCCAAGACCAAGGCCGTTGCTCAAAGCACGATTGTGGCTGTGAGCGAGTGAGTGAGCGAGTGAGGAGGGGTGGGTTGCACTGCAACATTGGATGAGAAACATGAAATGTTGAAACTGGGCCGGTCAGGTGCGCGAGGCTTCTTTTCTTTCTGAACTTGGCGGAAGCATTGAATTATATGACTATTGACACGTTGATTGAAACGGCAATTTCTTCGACAGGCATGTGATGCATGTCGTCTCGAGTCGAAGCCCCGTCTGGTCTGAGGTGACAATGGCCGGCTTGCATCCGTGCTGTCCCGGCGGACGACGACGAGTGTGCAACAAAGCAACCTGATGCAATGCCTGATGCAATGCCTGATGCAATGCAATGGTAACGCAGATGCCTCACGAGGAACACTTTACAAGTATCATTTTTCAGACGACACCTTTTGCTGCATACGGAGTACTGTTATCTAGTACGTCCTTATCAGGTCAGGCTCGGTGCTTCCGCGGTTGGCACATCGACCCAAAGAGTGCCGAGTGCCAAGTGCATCGTGCATGTCCACCTTGACGCCGGGCACTAAAGATCCACTTGAAACACGCGGGAGGCTCTGCCATCCAATCGACGCCGCATCGCGAGCCCGTCTGAGGACGCGCTCTGTTCCCTGCTTCGCGATCTTCAAAGCTTCCCCACTGATTGTTGGGGGCTTCCAGTTCATTGGGACCCGGGCGTGCCTGGCAAGCCTTCCAGGCCTTGTAAGTAGCGTGGTGGTCTCTACAGACTTCTGGGCCCCCCCGTATTTGCCGTCCCTTAGCAGGGTATGGGCGGGGTTCGTGAGCCTATCCAGGCGCCTCTTCTCGACGGCAATCATGCACTTGCTCTGGAGTTGGCCCCCCCCTGGTTGCCTCAGCCGCCAAGCTAGTAACAGCAGACACGGACACGACAGAACAGCCTCCTGCATGTGCACGTCGCTCCTCGATGTGGAAACTGCCAGACAGACGCGAAGCGGTTGGGTATCGCTGCTCCCTGCCCGCACCACTGCTGCCCACATTGCCTCAGCGATGAGTCGACCCGGCCCAGAACTCGACCCCCTTCTGCACCCACACGACACTCGCACTCGCACTTGCACTTGCACCCGAACCCATGTCATGTACCGCACATTACATATCGCAGTAGTACACGACCACAGCCGCGGGTGCGGGAGCGCGAGCGCGTCAAGGTTGAGGTCCAGCTGGGCCCATCATCAACCGACGTCGCTGCGATCGCTGGTACTAGACAAGGGGCACGAGAGGATTTGCCAGAGCTAAGGTGCATGTTCGCTGTTTGCATGAAACCGACTTCACCCTGGCGCCTGGGGACCGCTCCAGAACACCCCGTTCTTCCCGCAGCTAGAACAATGCCTCAGGACCAATCCATTGGACAGTACGGCGTTTGTTTCAATGAAAGGAGCTTCAAGCCACCCTTGCACCTGCAGGGCAAGGTGGTTATGACTGTTCGTGCCTCCTCCTCCGTGCTTCCCGTGGGAATCCTGCCTTTTGCCCTCTCTGCCGAACGCTGCGGGGACAAACTCGGCAAGCATAATAGGACGGGCTCCTTAGTCCCTATTAAAGACGGCACGCCCGCTTTTCCCACCCATCTAATATTGTTCTATTGACCAGACAAAACCGTAGATCGGCTTACCTGCCGTCGACAATGCTCGATATCCATTCATACTGTCGCTACATTGTTCCATCATTACAATAGCACTGCTCGAGGCAGCCTCACCCTTAAAACTCACCCACCTGGAGCCCATCTCCTCAAGCCTGGGGCTTCCCAAGATTTCGGACTTGATATCCATCCTCTTCTTATTACTACTCGAATCTGCGAGGCAGAATCAAAACCACCATTACCAGCACCGCTGTCACTCACTCACTACTGCCGGCAGTACTACTCGTAACATTGTGTAGGAGACACCAGCCCCAGGACTACCTCCATACCGTCTTGGCTAACATTTCACCAGCTTCTATTCAAAAACGGTTACTTACTTTTAAGTCGACAAAATGATCAACATGACGGAGCACGGCAGCTTCCTGGGCCCTGCCTGGTGGATACTTCAGGTCCTTCGTGGGTGCAATGTCATTGCCCTGCTCAGTGTCGCGGCTTCAAGTATCATCATGGTCATCAAGACCGATGTCAAGAACAGCTTCTTCTTCTTCCAGGCCTTCTCCCACTTGGTCACTGCGGGTATTGCGCTCCTGCTCGTTGTCACTGAGCTTCCCCAGCCGCGCCTCATCAGGGACTTCTTCCGTCAAAACTGGCCCACCTTCTCTACTGTCGACTACTTCAACAAGGGCCACTCTCTGGCATGGCTGGGCGTGTGGATGGTGTCGATGGGAGCCTGGGTCCTCGGCTCTCTGAACGGCGACAACGTGGTTGAGCAGCTGACCCTGCCGCTCTGGCGACTGACCCTGGGCTCCGGCATCCTCGCCATCGTCTTCGGTTTCTTCAACTTCATCGTCTCGGTGCTCTTCCGCAACGGGACCCACGGCATCACGGCGCGCATGATCCGCGAGCACGGCGCCAATGTCTACAACGCGCGCACGACCACGTTCCCGCCCGACTACGACCTCGACGCCGCGACCCTGAACGGCAGCGGCCACTCAAGCTCGATCCGCAAGGAGAAGCACCACGCCAACGCCGGCAACCGCTTCACCTACAACTTCACGCAGGGCGTCGCGCATAACCGCTTCACCAAGATGTTCGGCAAGGACAGGAAGCCCCAGATCAGCGGTCCCATCAGCGGGCCCGTCATGGCCGGCAGGGTCGACCTCGAGGCTCAGTACCCCGCCGAGCACCACCACCAACACCACCAGCAGGAGGACGTCGTCATACGCCCCGTGAGCCCCGTCAGCCCAGGCCCCTCCAGGGAGTCGTGGGAGGCGAGCGACCGGGCGAGCCCGATCGCGCCAAACGTCCAGGTAAGTGAGAGGTCTGCGGGCAACTGGATCTAAAGTGTAAACGTACTGGCACATGCTGACAATCCTTCTCTTCTCCAGCGCCCGCCGACCGCGCTGCACCCCGCCTACACGGGCAAGGCGCGCACCTACCGCTCGAGCATCTACTCGACAGCAAGTCACCTCAACCGCTTCTAAAGTGTCGGCACCGTGGGACAATTTGTTCCAGTCCGACCTTGAACACACAATACAAGAGAGACAGAAAGCATATCAAGGCGTTCATTAGTTTACAGGCGTTGAGAAACCCAAACCAGATACCCATTAATTTTCCGAGGGAAGGTAGCAAATGGCCTTCAATGCGGCGCCACAGGCGAAGCATTTAATCCTTAGCTTTAATAAGGAAATATTACTTATTGTAGCACCGTGGCCCAACTTGCTTTGCAATCATTACTTGTGACATGTAATAGGGCTCATAACCTGTTGAATAGAGCTCTAAAGATATCTTGCTTTTGATGTTATTTCTCTGAGGTACAGAAGAAAAAGAACTATCTACCAGAAGTTCTCTCCATGAGACTTTACTATGCAGGTAAGTGTGCCTTTATTAATTCAAATCAATACAATGTAGAATTAGGCAGCCAGACACCCCCACATCGATGAAATGCCTGGAAATTCCCATTTTCTGTTACTCAGGCGCCTTGATTTTCAGTTCTGTCCGAGAGTCGTTGACAAGAGTACCTAGGTACCGATGCCCTCATTTCCTCGAACATTCTGCTCTCATGTACTTGATTGAAACCCGTTCCAAACTTGTATCCCCTTTTAAGTGACAGATCAAGTTTTGGCTAGCAGTGGTCTTTTTGGTGGTACCATGAGTTTGGGTTGATAATCGAAAGCGTCACACCACTAGACCACAAGACAACTCATTTCAAGATGATCACTAGAACCGTCACTAAAGTAGCAAGGGAAACCTGTGCTAGTGAATGTAGGGCTTGAGGTGTGCGTTAGGAGATCTCCGCATGAAAATCATGGTAACATTTCAGGTATCTGAATTCCATTAACTTCTGTGGCCTACTTCCATCTAAGTACTCACTGACGCCACAATCGGTCGTCTTGGATTGCTATTACTAGAGTACATACCGGTTGTGTTGAGCGATATAGCCATTTTAGGCGATGTGCTCAGACATGTCCCACGAACACCATCCCTTCGTTGGGGTCTTTTCAAGTCTCACAGCACGGCACAGATGTTGCCAAGTCCAGTGTAAATGTCTTTGATGAATGTCGAAGTGTCATCCTACGCTCACTTCTCAGCAGACGAAGGATCACAAATTCCTTACATGTGAGCAACAGTGAATTCAGTGGCGCATGAGTGATTCACTGAGCCGCCGAAGGACTTGGAAAGGCTTAGACGAACCAACTTTGAAAATAAAGCCAGAGCGGATGCCTGCTCAAATTGCTAGCTCCTTGCTGCCAGTACCAACGGCCTTCATGGACAAGTTTGCTTCCCTAGCACGATACTTCAACCAACAACTTTCTATCTTGTCTTGAGAACTCACAACATGCTTCCCAATATGTTCCTCGCCATCCTCTCCCTCCTGGTGACGGCCAACCTTGCCACCGCCGCTTCCGACCCCCAGTTTCAGAAACCCACCGTTGCCGACACCGTTTGGGAGAGCACCGCGAGCAACCAGTGCGGCGACAGCTCCTTTTACTGCAAGTGTTCAGATCCGTCTCAGGGCAACTTCCCGATGCCCTCACTCTGGGACCCACGAAACATGGATGACTAAACAACTGCAGACTTCGGCGACAAGGACAACATGGTCCCCATCTCCGATTGCAACAACCTCCTGGTATTGTGGGATCAGGATCACTTCACGTACCAGCTGTCTCATTGGGAGAGCTCGACGACGCTCGCGGACCACTTCTACGTGCTGGCGACAGACGGCAGCTGCCAGTTTGCGCTGAAGAGGCTCGATGGCCTGAACAATACCGTCATGTGAGTCGCCCACTTGTCGACATCGGCCGGTAGCCCGCCTCAAGAGAGGAAAACTAGCCAGTGGCAACAAATTATCACTGGCAGCCTGCTGACTTTTCCAAACCTGACATAGGCTGGGAGACCAGGACGTGAAGGACCTGATCCATAGTTCCATCGCCAGCTCGGGCGATGGTGTCACCTTCGAGACGGTCGAGGGGCAGATGAAGTGCAACTCGGACGTTGCCAACAATGGCGAGATCAATTTCGAGTGGACTCTGCGGACTCCTGGTAGCACCAATTAGGGAGTCTCTTGCAGGCTGTCGGCAAAGGTCTCGCAGATAGGTTGTGACGCAAGAAATTGAGAACACCTTGGAGATAGTTTTGTAGGTTGAAATTTTGCGGGTGAAAATCAATCATGACCACAAACAACGCGCCGAGGTGATCAGAGCATCAGCTGTTGTGGCCAGAGACCTTGCGGGAAGAGTCTACTGGGGTCGGGTTTGGATCATACAAGAAGTCATGCTGGCAGAACAGGATCCCCTCCTGGTCTGCGGCAGCCAGACCCTCGTGTGGTCCGAGTTTGCATTCTATGCCGAGGCCCTCTTCACATGGGGCAAAACCAATATCACGACACAAGAGTAGGTAGATGGATGCAGACGCAAATCTCTACGTCACCACGCATCCTTACCTGTCTTTCCTACGTGTACCCAGACAGGCCAGGCCAGCGCAGACAGGGGCTACAACAGGTTACCGGAGGGCGACACGCGACATCATGAAAGAAGATGGACAAGTTGCTTAATCATGCTTGTTCTTCAATCGATTCTTAAAGAGCAACTCTTCTTGCATGTCAGACTACGTTTATGGTCTGCGTGGACTCTTACCCAGGGGGGAGAGAGACCTGATTACTGTCAATTACTCGAGGTCGCCGGCGAGCGTCTTCCACGATGCCATGGCCATCTGTTGGACCTCGCCCCAGTCGGCGGAATCCTTGCCTTATGCTGTCAGATCCATGTTATTCAATCGGTACGGTGGCATGGTGGCTGAGAATGGCGCAGAGTGTCCGTCATGGGTTCCCGATTTGTCTTGCCAGAGAGGCAAATTAGAGCGCAGGAGGATCCCATCGACCCGTGCTGCGTGGAGGACGTCAGACATACGTCTGTCTCCAGATAAGAGAGCCCTGCAGCTACGTGGCATTTTATTTGATACGATATCACGAATAATTTCTATCCCATTCGACAATGTCAGTGACCTAGGGTGTGTGAAGCAACTGTGGCGCTTGCCAGGGACACCCCTGCATTCGAGCCTCTTTACAAACTGGATGAGTTCAAGGGAGCAGTCCACAGCCACGAGAAGCTGCTCCGCACCTTCGTGAGGGTTGATGATCTCCCAAAACCAGCTCAGCACTTTTGGTTCGGGCACATTTTATGGGACTGTCTGCTGGAACCCGCAACCATGCCCATCACTGTCACCAACATGGTTAAGCAGGCAGAGAAGCATTTGTCGCCCGTTACGTGGCATCTCGGGACACAACTGTGTGAGGGCCATGTTCATTGCCATGAGTGGCGAGTCGAGGGACATAAGCTTTTTGAGAGTGACGGTGGGTTTGTCGGGGTTGGCCCAGCACATTTGGATGTTGGCGGCAAAATAGTCTTCCCTCTGGGCATGGCATGTCCATTCGTTGTGCGGCCGTGGCTCCCTGAACGTCGAGATGTTTTGGAAGCCTGAGTTTACCATGATCGGCTGTGTGGAAATTGCAGAGCTCAACGATCATGAGAATTTAAACAACGCATTTGAGCAAGGGCTTTTTCAAGAGATGAATGTCAAGCTAAACTGACGAAAACTGCAATGAACTTATGTGGAGATTTGCTTTACACTAATGGAACAATGTTGAGAATTACATTGCTACTGGAATCAATTCAATCATACACGTGGTATTGTTTCAACGGAAATATTTTGGGGGCTAGGAAAGGGTATATGTGGCTTTACATAAATGTGTTTGGGCGCAGAGCACAGCTTTTACTCAGAACTACTCAAGTACTGAGGCATATACCAACACCGTTTCATATGACGGTACGGCTTATATATACTGCTGGTAATAATCGAGAGCGTTCTCGATTATTAAAGGTCTTTTGGCCGTCACACCTGATTTGCTAGCAGTAGTCAAGTGCCGTGACATTTCAATCGATTCCATATTCACCCCTTCATAATGCACCATAGGCTTTAAACACACCTGCACTTGGGCAGCTATCTCTGCATGTGTCTTAACCAAGGAAGGCTGATGTACTGCTTTAAGTGCACACATGAAGAGGCTTTGTTTGGGCAAAGAAGAGTTTGCACAGTAGATTTATATACAAACTTCAGCATTGGCCAGTGTCTTCATTATCGTCTTGGTGGGCGGGAGGACTGCGAGGTGTGCCATATTAATTTTGTACCACTGTGTTCTCATGATGTGCTGCCTAGATGCTTCCCTAGGTATGTGTAAACCAGTGAGTCTTGGGTCCTGGACTGTCAATTGGCAGCCAGTGGCTGTCACAGTGTAACGTGGATGCCTTTCAGTAGAGCGCCATGGGACCTTCAACTCTGTCTCTCCCTAAGGAACAAAGGAACCAACGTCCAGAGTACAAGTGGCTAGCCAGCCACACAGAACCCCATGTCACAGACCACTGACTACTAGCCGAGAACCCAATTGGTACTACCCTGTCTTTGTGTCCAGTTGACACCACAGACCTCAGCACCAGCCCAAGATCCCCGTTGTGATCATCAGCAATGTACTATCAACAATGACTGATCGCAAATTGCGAACTCCTGGACTCGACAAGATGCTTCCTACCATCCTTCTAGTCTTTCTTGGAATGCTGGCTACTGTCAGCCTTGCCAACAACCCTCATTCTCAAACGCCTCACGCTTTCGAGAACATCACCGCCCACACCAACAGCAACCAATGCGACAAGAGCACCCTCCACATCGTCGGTGATGGCCAGATCCAGGTCACGGACTGCTTTGCTATTGCGAATGCCTGGAGTGGCACCGACTTCAGCATCGAGATGTCGGACTGGCGGGACTCAACCAACCTGCCGGATCAGTACTACGAGCTCCTCACTCATGGCAGCTGTGAAATTGCGGTGAAGAGGATTGATTGCCGAAATGATACTGTCTGGTAAGTCACAAACAACGACCAAACCACTCCGCAGAACAACGCGGCGATGCATCCAGGAAGGGCCACTTTGCTGATGTTCAACATCAACTAAATTAGGATCGGTAAATATGACATCCAGAGCATCATTGACCAGTCCGTTGAGCTGGCCAAGACTGGAAATGGCGACGAGGTCGAGACTACCAAGGGAGAGATGAACTGCACCTCAAATGCACCAACCAAGGCTGCCATTGCGTGGTCCCTGCGACAGGCAGGCAATGAAGGAGGTGGCAGCAAGACAACAGCGTAGGAGTTGGTCCAATACGGTGCATGGCTTAGGCTGACACAAAGGAAATTCGAGATGCGCTCTGTCCCAGGTACCTACATAGACTGTGAACAAAGGAGACAAGAATGAATTCCCAACTCTCTTACCATTTATTGCAAGTGACAGACAGATGTGCCTGTGTATTGGCACATCTTGCCTTTTGATACAGTCTGGTCAATTGAAGCTCGAAGCTTGGGAGTAACCGTTTTGGGGTCTGTTTCAAGGCTCCGGCAATTCCAGGGTTATGCAAGGGTAGCTCTGCTTACATAACTGTTGTCTGGCGCTAGTGCGGCTCGTTGCCTTTGACGTCTCGTTTGCTCATCAACCTTCCAACCGCATCGCTTCTGATCTGTTCCTGCCACAAAAGGTCTCCCACAACCCGATAACAATCACCTCCTGAAAAACACAACAAGCCGAATTGCAGCCAATTATCAAAGTAGGAAGTTTCTCTGACTCAACCACCGCTCGACCCCTTGTCGGACTTGAAGCGGTACTGTGCCCTGATTGCCCACCGAGATCGCAGTCCAGCCTCGATTACTACTCTTGACCACAGACACAGTTCGGCAAAGACTCCTGGAGCACACATTACCGTTGTTGGAAGAAAAAAAAACAGCTGATTGTGCAGTTGGGGAGGAAGAATGATGAACAACTGAGGCGAGCAAAAGCTGATTCTGCGTGTCACGTTTTTGCTTGGCTCAGCTGGAGGTTGCCGTGCTGGAAAGAGGGTTGTCCTCTGGAGCGCCAGACTCTAGGGAACAATAGGTTCTGCGCTTATTCAGATTCTTTGTCCGGTGTACATTTGGCCGTGAAATCTGGAGTGCCGGGCAATTTCTGAATGCCACTTTTGCAAACTCTGGGCCCTGTCACCTGTTTATCAGCCTTGCCTCCTTGGCCTGTCTCCCTCTCGTCGACCGTGCCCTTGAACTCTTAACTCTTGCAACCCACCTTCCCTTATCGCTCAATTCCCCAGACTGCCCGCCATGTCGTACGACGAGCAGGACCAGACGGCCGAGGTGATCGAGGATTACCAGAGCGCATTGGATGGCTTGACTTTGAACTCTCGGTTCGAGATCACAAACCTGACCCAGATTGCAAGAGACTTGACCAACTATGCCTTCCCGATTGCAGAGACGCTGGAGCAGCACATTAAGAAAGTAGGTAGTCCTGATCCTGAAAGTTGCGTTGCTTCTCCCGGTGCCGATCCAGGTGGCCCTGTGTTCATGGCTTGATGTCCTGGTTTCCAACCTTAACCTGCAAGAGTCGCTGACATTGTCACAGGTGCCCCCGCAGAGGAAGCTCCCAGCCATGTACGTCTTGGACTCGATTGTCAAGAACATTGGCACCCCTTACACTTTGTTCTTTGGCAAGAATCTCTACTCGACGTTCATGGACTCGTATGCCTCAGTCAACGACAGCACCCGAAGGAAGATGGAGGAGATGTTGAAGACGTGGAAAGAGCCGGTCCCTGGTTCTATTGACAAGAACCCAGTCTTCCCACCCGACGTGGTCCGCCCCATCGAGAACGCCTTGATCAAGGCCAGGACTTCGGCTCTCCAAGCTCACCAGGAGCAAATGCGCACCCAACATCAGCTCTTCGGCAGAGGGGGACGACCAATTGCACCACCCCATCGCAACACGCCAACTCCTCCGAATGCCCGCCAGCAATTCAATCAGCCACAACCACCCCATGCCGGGTCCAACGGCCACCGACCAGAATCAGTTGTTGGCCAGCCAGCATTCCCCCAGCATCCAGTAAGAAGTACACCCACATTGTCCTTGTGCCTTGACTGACCTTTCTTTTAGCCTGCTCAGTACCATCAAGGGTCAACACCGCAGCCTCTTATGTCGACCCCAGCCGCTGCACCTTTCCAACCACCACCTTTTGGTTCCTACGGTGCCCCTGCTGCTCAACCTGGAATAAACATAGATTCCTTGATTAATGAAATCGAGCAACTCATTGTTGCCGCCAGAGCTGAACTTGGGAGATCGCCGTATGATACTAGTATACAAACGGAGCTGAAGGCGCTGTCGGATCTGCAGACGGTTCTGAAGACTCGCGGGGCAATGCTGTCGCAAGAGCAGTTGGTGCCTGTGAAGAATCAAGTAGCTAATCTTGCCGTAAAATACTGGGCCTCAAATGCCCACCAGACTGTCACTCCTACACCACCCATCCACGGACCCCCTTTCCATGCTCCTATGCAGCATCCGCCGCAACAAATGGCACCAGTAGCCCCTGCGCCGCCTGCTTCGGCTCCACCGGCTCCTGTGTCTCTTGACGCGCTGCTTGGTAAGGGTGCTCTGGCTGCGTTGCTGAGCCGGCGGTCTGCCACACCTCAAGTCCCAACACCTCCTCAAGCACAGCCGCCAAACGTTGCTGCTCTGCGATCTCCTACTCCTCAGAGGGCTCAGCCGCAGAAGCCCGCCACTCCTGATCCAATGGCGCTGCTGGGTGCGCTGCGTGGTGTCGGTCTCATTCCTCCAACACCACAACCCGGCGGAACGCCCGTGAGCAAACCACTTGGGCCTCCACCACCTCCTGCTGCAGCAGCTGCAAATACGGCACCTATCACGATACCCACTCCTGCGGCTGGTGGGATGTCTTTGCCTTCTAACCTTGCCAGCATCCTCGCATCAGCCCGCACCCTTGCAACATCTTCGGTGCCACCGCCTGTCATCATTGCGAGCGGCGGCATTAGTCTAACAACATCTTCGTTGAAACAGTACGTGCTTTGCCTCACCTGAATCGTTGGGCTGTCTCCCGGGACAGTCTGATAAGACACAAGACCAGGACTCCTCTGACAGCCAACTAGATTCCGACCCCATCTTGTCCCCACCATATACGAGGCCCTCGGCCCTCCATGCACTCAATGCGGGAGACGCTTCAAAACTGATGAGGAAGGAAAGAAAAAGAAGACCGCTCATATGGACTGGCACTTCCGAGTGCATCAAAGGATCGTAGAGGCAGAGAAGAGAGGCCAGCATCGCAGCTGGTATGTGGACCAGGCGGTAAGTACTTCTCATTACCTCTCCACTCCCGAGGAAGAGCCTCGAGTATGACTAACGCGGCCTACTCAGGACTGGATAAAATCCAAAGAGGCCGTCGACGACAACCAAGCCGACGCAGACGCAGACGCAGCCAACAGTGCGGCTGCCGCCTCAGCTGCCAAATCTTCGGGCCCCAAGATCGAGTACATCCCTGTACCCGAGGACGGAGACAACACAAACACTGTCTGCCCCATCTGCCAGGAGAAGTTTGTCACCAAGTGGCTCGACGAGGCACAGGAGTGGGTATGGACTGACGCCACGCGCGTAGGCGGCCGGGCATACCATGCAAGCTGCTACGCCGAGGTGACCAAAGATGGAGGCAATACTCCCATGTATGGGGGCGGCGGTTCGAGGGCAACGCCTGACCCTGTCTTAAGGAAGAGGAAGGCTGAGGTGAGTATCTCTCGCTGGACAGTGGGTGCTGCAAAGGAAATTGTGTGCTAACTCATGACTAGGGCGAGATGAGCAATCTCAGGGGAGGTCGACTCAAGATGGATGCATGATCTTCCACGGCGTTGGAGGCAAGTGAAGTCTGAGAGGCTCTGGCAAGGCTCTAGCCTCCTCTAATTAGCAACCTGAAAGGCGCTCCATGATGGTTGAACCCTCCCCCCCCCCAACAGGCTGCAGTGCCTATACGAAGATGGTATTCACCCAAACAGACTGCTGCGCTCACCAACAGCTGTGCCGTCTCATCAAGGGCCTCGCCTCAAGTGCATTTTGGCGTTGATGGCATCCCTGAAAAGACACAGACCCTAGGTTTTGGGGCTCATATGGAATGGACGCATGATGGATGGTAAAAGATTCGCGAGCATATACACCAACATGGCTGCACATGTGTGGCACGCACAAAATGTATATCTTAGTTTAGACCGTCCGAAGGGACACAAACAGCGGATAAGTGCTTTCTGCTTCCCGGGTTTAAGGAGGCAAGAAGTAGTTGCAAATCAAAGCATCACGCATTGTTAAATTGATTCATGGAACTGTTCATTTATTGGCAACGCTGTTCCCTTGTGCTGTGAACTCCCCAAGCAGTGTGTCAGTGCCCATGATGGACCTGTCTCTTGCGACTCCGACTCATCGATTCTGTGAGCAGCAGACACGTCTTGGCTTCCAGATGAGTGCTTGCTCTTCAAGAGGCACCCGCTCGACTCGACATGCTTGCCCTTGTACCATATGATTCAAGCAGAATGCTGAAGTCTGTCTAGGCCTGTAGGTAGCAAGTGCCATCACTGAACGCCCTGCTGACGAGCTGGCCCAACCAGAGGACGACATCACGCCGCCAATGACTGATGACGGGAACGCCTAACTAAAGAGATGGCCCAGACATGAGATGATCGCTTTATGTGAATCGACGAATGGAAGATGACTACCATTTTGTTCCGAAAGAAGACACCTTTGCGCGGGTACTCTGCTTGGCATCGGTCCTCTTGCTCTTGCATCACCGAATGGCAAGCGCAGCAAGATCAAGGACGCTGGCACTACAGCTCAAACAACCGGTATGGGAACTTTGACATGTGAGTATTATGAGTAAGGTTTCTATCAACCAGCAAATTCTGCAGAAGAGACCGATGTAGCACTTGTTCACATTGAATTGGAGTGCCATCAGCACAGATATAGCTGGGTGGAGAGCACAGAGGGTACTGTGATGCCTAGATATTGCGAAAGGCACTTCTCTCACGAGCCGAGAGTGCTTGAGCAGTGCAGAGACCAAAGCTCTGAAGAAACGAGAGAAAGACAGGGGCAATGAGTTGGTGAAGCCAAGTTGTCAATAGAATTTCAGTACCCAGGCGGCAGTCCTCCTTTACACCGTTTCTGAACTCCCGCGAGGCTTCCTCCGACTCCGTAGTTGAGGAAACCATTCAATACTCCTCACGTCATCGATATCAGCCAAGGTTGTTGACCCCGGGGTCCGAGGTGTCATTCAACACCGCCATTTCATGCTGCAGGACCATCAGCATCCTACCAAAAGTCAAATCAGCAACGGCGCTGACGCCCTTCTTCTGGTCTTGCAGCCGATGCATGTTCTCCCTCGGAGTACCGAAGGCCTCGTGCTTGATTTAGTTCCTCTTGCCGAGGTCCTGGACCACAGCTTCCAGGGAACGGTGGCGGGAAACCCTGTTGTTCTGCACAGTGGTGAGCATCACTATCATAGAGTTAACGCAGCAGAGGTCAGGAGGGTATTGCAGCTCTTTGTTGTCGACGTTGCTGACCACCAGGCGACGGACGAAGTGCGAGACACAGGCAAAGAGGCCGGTCCAGATCGTGTCGGTGTGCTCACTCACGGTGCAGGGGAGGGGGTACGCAACAACACACACGACGGCATGGGAACACGTCGCCACAGCGCTGGCAGCGTAGATGAGAATCCCCAGGGATGAGGCCACCGAGCTGCGAACCTGCTCGGTCGGCAGGTGGTGGGGTCATAGGGACAGTCGCCCCCGGAAATTTTGGTCCTCTGCGAGAGGGGGGGCAAGGCCACCCCGGACAGGCGCCTCTTCTGTTGGTCTACACCATCCTTCTTACTGGCCTGGTGAGGTGAAGGGGTGAACGTAGTCTGGATCTACGATGGGCTGTAAGAGAATTCCCTTGTGAGAACTGCTGTGGAAAGCTCCGCATGAGAAGGAAAACACGAGGATACGGAGACAGGGGAGACCTTACAGAGAGACAGCTCGGCGTTGACACTTCACACACGTTGATGGCCCGTCAAACTCTCAGAGCGGCCAGGGCTTCCTCGTTGTGGTCTGGTCGAGCCGGGGGTGGCAATTGCTCTGAATCCTCTTCGAAGTGCGCGATTGACCAACTTCTCGCTCGTTTCCTCCACTCAGGCCGTGCTGTAGCTGAGTCTGCCCGTGTTGCGCGCCAATAGTGCTGTCGTGACCCTAGTGACGTGCTGCCAAGCAGCAATAGGTCAGCTCTCAGGGCATCGCGTGCGAAATATAGTTCAACATGGTGTATCGTGTGTATCGTTGGTCGGATTGGAGTGGTCATCTCACAGGAAGCCACAGCGAGTGACGATGACACCACGATGCCCACCGTTTCCACATGCCTGTTTGGTCCACTAGTCGAGTGACAAAAAGAACATTGGGATACAATCGTCATCTACACGAAGAGCTCAACCCAAAGCCCCTGTCTCACTCTGGACGAGGATTTCGCGGCGCTCGCTTCCGGGTTCGAGACTGGAAAAAACGAAAACGAAAAAGGAAAACACAACGGTCGTGAATGACTTGGTCTGAGCTCGAGCTTTGAGATTGCAGACGTGCTGTCAAAAGTGCAGACCTGCTTTTCCTTTTCCTTCTCTGCTTTTCAAGTTTGACAGGAGAAAAGAAGACAAAAACAGGAAGGGAAAAGGAAAAAAAATGGGAGCATGCGCCTTCTCCCCCACGTGCCAAAAGCAAATCCTGCGCATCTGCAAGGCAAGCGCCGCCGTCCACACCGTGTCTCGCGAAAGGGTCGGAAAAGCACAGGGAGAGGCGGTCTGTCGGCGCCACAGTTCCACGGAGCCAGTAGAGACCAGCTGCCCTGTTGAACCAGAGGACCTGGCTGGCGAAAGAACGTGAGATAGATTAGGAGAGGGAAAGACAGAGAGGCGTCAATGATACCATGGTGGCCCATTGGTGGGACAACTTCCCAAGACAGCGCGTACCGAGAGGCAGACTTTTGCTGCAGAGAACTCCCTTGCAAGCTGAGCTTTTGTTTGATACTGTTCAGTGAAGTAGCAGGAACCAACGGTGGTCAAGCTCCTTCCCGATGGTGCATGTTTCTGGTGAGCAAGAGAAAGCGAAAGAACTACCATAGCGGCCCCGCCCCCGGTTTTTGAAGACCAAATAATTACCCAATCAGGGTCGCCCGACGCATATAAATTTTTACAGTTAAATTTCGTTATCGGGTCTTTAGAAAGCAAGACGGTCTTCGAAGGGTCGGTCTTTAAATTCCTTACTTCCAGCTTATACTTCGGTACAAAGACTGGCCGATATAGATTTCTTTTACCATTTTATTGCTAATATTATTTTAAAATATAAGCTTCTGATTGCTTTTCTAATTAATAAAAATGTGATATTTATGTTGCGTTGTGAAGACTCCTTATTTCCCCCCCCCCCCACCGAAGGAAGGCACATTTTAGGTAGCTTAGGGAGGGTCTTCGAGACGGAAGGAGGGTCTTTAAAACGAAGGAGGGTCTTTAAGACGGGAAGGGTCTTCGCCGAAATTATGGTTAACATTTATATGCGTCGCCCGACCCTAATTGGCAGGGGGCCGTCTTCCTACAGAAGGGATAGTCTGGAGACGGTGTTCAAAAACTTTTGGGGGGGGGGGGCGCTACGGTACCCTGCACAAAAAGACTGCGATACCTGGGCTCTTGTCTTTCAATTCAGGAGCAGCGCCATGTGGCTGTCGAAGTATGACCCAGAAACTAGAGCCTTTGTGAAGAGGAGGCTAAACGAAACCCCATACCCTTTTCAGGGGGTTGAACATGTTCGGAGGGCTACGCGGCTTTTGGATACGTCTGGAGACTCCAAAGACCGGGAATCACGCTTCTTTCCCATCTAGAGGGTAGTCTCTTCCACCGGACCGGACCGGATGCTTATGCAATCACTACCCACCGGCGGGTGACACGGGCCGTTGGAGCAGGAGTGTGGAGGGGTGGAAGGTACCCGCAACGGGAGGGGCAGAGTGCGGAGATAACATCGTCATCCATCGGCAAGCTGGAGCTGCCAGATGGGGTAACCCCGCCCGTGTCTGGCTTGTGGAGGCAGCAGCATTTCACGGTGTCATCCACCAAAGTATTTATTGACCTTGTCGACTAGACTAGCCATTGAGCCCAGTCAGTCATCCCACCAGCTCAAACAGAGCCTATAGTGTCAACTGCTTCTTCAGCTTCAACTCGAAACCACACACGACGTCACACAAGATGGCCCCTTATACGCTGAAATGGGGGATCATGGCCACGGGTGGCATAGCAACCAGTTAAGCTCAGCCATCACACACACACACACACATACATACATACACAGACACACAGACACATAGACACACACACACACACACACACACACACACACACACACACACACACACACACGCGCGCGCGGGCGGGCGCGCGGCATATGCAGTACATGCATGAACAGATCAAGTAGGACAAGAGCCCGTCAGCTGACATGACGTGCCCTCGCTAGCCTTCGTCAAGGACCTGCTCAACGACCCCAAGAGCCGTGACGTGAACGACGTCGCCCACGAGGTCGTTGCGGCAGCCTCATCCTCGTCTAAGTCGCGCGCCGAGTCCTTCTTCAAGGACTGCGGCGTGCCGGGGTCCCCGAAAGCTTACGGATCGTACGCCGAGCTTGTGGCCGACCCGGACGTGCAGATTGTCTACGTTGCCACGCCCCACAGCCACCACTTCCAGAACGCCATGCTGGCCCTCGAAGCCGGCAAGAACGTGCTCTGCGAGAAGGCCCTGACCGTCAACGCCTCGCAGGCCAAGAAGCTGGTCGCAAAGGCCAGGGAGAAGAAGCTCTTCTTCATGGAGGCCGTGTGGACGCGATACTTCCCCCTGAGCATCAAGATCCGGGAGCTGATCACGTCCGGGGAGATTGGGACTGTCTACCGGGTCACTGGTGAGTTTTGGAGTTATTGCATGGTTTCGACTAGTGGGCACCTGTCACGCAGTTTGCATTGACCGTTGGGGAACCCGAACCCCTTGGGATGGCCGTTGGAACATGCGGGCTGACAGCTTATGCGTTGCGACGCGATAGCCGACAACTCGTTCAACACAAGCAAGCCAGACGGCTCGCTGGAATTCGACGACAGCCACCGCATGGTCAATCCGGATCTGGCCGGCGGCGCCCTACTCGACCTGGGCATCTACTCCCTGACCTGGCTGTTCCAGACCCTGTACCACCTTCAAGAGGACAAGGAGGCCCCCAAGGTGGTGGCAAGCATGAACAAGTACCGCACTGGCGCCGACGACAACACCACCCTTGTCGTCACCTTCCCGGAGCACAAGCAGATGGGCGTCGCGACCACCGGGTTGCGGTCGGCGTCCGACATTGACGAGCTGGGCACGGCGGGGCCGGCCATGAGGATCCAGGGATCCAACGGCGAGATCCAGGTCGCGGCGCCGGCATACCGGCCGCTGCAGTACAAGGTCATCAGAAAGGCCGAACCGGGCAAGGTCGAGGTTGTCGACTGCCCTATCCCCAAGGACAAGGCCAGGGACTGGGGACATGGGATGTTCTGGGAGGCCGACGAATGCGCGCGGTGCCTCCGGGATGGCAAGCTCGAGAGTGCTACGTTGCCTTGGCAGGAGTCCATCGTCATCATGGAAGTGATGGAGGAGGCCCTGAAGCAAGGGGGCATCGAGTATCCGGCTCTAATCACTTCGGACGTATTTGATGCGAAGAGCCCCCTGAACACGGGCAACAAGTAGTGGTGGGGGCGGTACCCCCATTCAGAGGTTCGTCGTGTCGACAAACAGCCGGGCAATGTACATGGAATGGGCATGTGAGCTGATGCCGCCTGGCCACGCACGCATTGGGGTGCTCCCGGCTGGATGATGGGTGGGAAAAGGGGGGGGGGCCGCTTGATATAGAACGAATAGATTGTGTAGATACACGTGCACGACGCGTCAGTTTCCCCATGCCCCATGAAATTGGTCAGCTTGTCCGTGTTTCACCCTTGTCCTACCGTAAGGCTCAGGCCGCATGAGCGAGCCTGGGTCGAGGGGCCATCCAGGCCTTTAAGACACAAATAATGCCGCCGACGAACGGTTCGAGACGGGCGTCTGATGTGGCGGTTGGTGTGGTTGGCCCGGCTGGCGTGGCTGGCGTGGCTGGCGGTCGGTCTGTCGGTGAGGAAATTGATGAACGCGAACTCGACGGCTTTAATTTGCAATGGAGCTAGCTAGCCGGGCCAATGAGCCGCAACAAGAGGCATGCTATGCTGCTTCTTTCTGGCGCCGGAGGGGGGGCAAGGAGCCTCTCGAGACAAGTTTCGACTGATGGGAGGAAGTGCTGGGATATGGATGGGATACGTTGAGTATGGACAAGGGTAGAGGGCATTAAGTTATGATGATGTACATGGGCTGCGGTACAAGGAAGTCGGAGAATAAACCTAACAGTCAGAAGCGAGAGAGATCGAAGGAAGGGGAACACAGGGCCAAGGGCCTACAGTAGGGCCTAGGGCTCATCAGGGCTAAGCAAATGCTGCCCACCATTTACCCCCATCCTCCCCGGAAAAAGCTCCGCAGCTCGGATCCTGGTTCGCTCACTAAGGCCACACCAGTCAGATCCTGCAAACATGACGCCCCCCCTCTGCAGTACCGAGTACAAGGTGCAACCGCACACAAGCCCAGAATCTCTCTCACCTCCAGCACAGCTGCCAGGGTGCGGCCAACGTGCAACCAAAACGTACAGTACAGTCCCAGTACAACGACACACGAGACCGTTGCCCCCCCCCCCAAATTTTTTTGATGTTCCTTTCTCTCTTTGTTGCTCGATCGATTGTCGCTGCAAGATCACGTCAACAAATACTGTACCATCACAACACCAGTGGGTCGTGCCGAGATTTTCTGTCTCGGGCGCCCGCGGCTGCACCAGCACAGGGCTCGTCCTCGGAGACCGTTGAGCCTCAATCTGACGACACTCGGTCTGCTGCTTGTCTTGTCTCCCTCTCTGACTTTGTGCCTGCCCATCTGTCTACATGGTCGTATCTAGACTAGACCACAGTCCTCTGTTCGTTCATCCCCCCCCCCCCCTTCTGCACTAGACAATCACCCGCGGGCAGGCAGAACAGAGACAAAAAAGGTACGTACATACCACACCACACCACACCACACACATGCAACGCACTATGCAAAGAGCCCTCACAGCTTGCTAGAGCCTAGAGGGCGAGCGATGGTACCGTTCCGTCCGCATCTTACTCATACTCACCCTTATGCAGCTGCCTGACTGCTTCATACACACACACACACACACACACACACGCAGGATCCTCCCCCAGCTTGCAATCTCGATTTTACGAGATCATCTCACAAGTGTTCGGGCCAAGGGGCTTGCCTGCGAACATTAATAGAGTGGCACTCAGTAATAAAACTCCGAGGGTTGCGCAGCCAGTGGTTCGGTCGGGTAGCACCACAGCTGGGGGCCGCTAGCTGACCACCTCGAATCCATCTCTGGTCCTGTCCTGTCCTGTCCTGTCGGGGCAGGTACCGCCCTGGTACCGCCACTGTCACTGCTACCATCGTTGTGACAGGTCTCGTCGAAACGCATTGTGGCTGCAGACGTTGAGCCGACAAGGGACGAGGGCTCACATTGTCTTGGCCGACCGACAGGGAACCGGGGACTCGGCTCGACTACTCACAGGTGACAAGTCAAGACAAGACTCTACAGTAGACTCTTGCGCACAAGCACCAGAGACACACAGACGCCCACAACGGGCACCAGGCTTCTTCTACCTCGGCACTACCTGCTGCAGTGCTCTGTTCCGTGCGGCCCTGTGCTGTGCTGTCCTTGTTCTGTCCGGTGCCCTACCAGCCTAGCCGGTTCCGGCCCAACGGTTTAGAGAAACGACACGGAGCGACACTAGAGTGTGATCTGGGGTCGGACCGTGCTGAACCTTATCTGGACCTATCCGCTGGAACTTGCCCAATCCGAAGCTGCAGATCCGGGATCACTCTCGCCTGCCTGCAACGGTGCTGCTTGCATATCCGACCACGTCCAGCCTTCCTGCCTGCTTGCACACCATATCATACATACACACACACACAGGCACAGGCACAGGCGCAGGCACAGGCACAGGCACAGCAGGCCAACGCACGGCGGGCCCCCTTTTCGACCACCAAGGCGGCGCAGACACCTGTATGTTACCTGGCCGTCTGGTGTACACTCGGAGCCAAGAACTAGCTCGCTTGAACTATCCTCAGCCTGAGGCAGACCTCCGCCCCCTACCACACATACCCCTGCAAGCCAATTGGGCGGAAACTGAAGTCGAGCACGGCCATGGTGCTGGAATCACCTCCCGCGGCGGCGCCATCGCAGCCCGGCGAGGGCGACGGGCCAGCAGATGTCTACGAGGAGACCCATGTCCATGGCGTGTACGAGGCCATCGCCTCGCATTTCAGCGCGACGCGCCACAAGCCCTGGCCCTTTGTGTCGTCCTTCCTGGCATCGCGGCCACCGGGCTCCGTGGGCCTGGACATCGGGTGCGGCAACGGCAAGAACATGAGCGTCAATCCGGATGTCGCCATGCTTGGCTGCGACAGGAGCGCTGCCCTGGTGGCGTTGGCCAGGGACTCGATGTGTACAGCACGCTATCGGAAACAACAGCAGCAGCAGCAGCAGCAGCAGCAGCAGCAGCAGCAGGGTGGCCGCAAGCTGCTAGATGCCGAGGCAGACCCGGGCCCAGGGCCCGCCATCATAGCAGGTGCGGACGCCGTGGCGGCTGATAGCCTGGCCCTGCCCTTCAGGGAGGCTAGCGCCGACTTTGTCATCTGCATCGCCGTCATCCACCACCTGTCCACGAGGGAGAGGCGGGTCGAGGCGATCAGGCAGCTCCTGCGGTGCGTAAGGCGGCTACAACGTCGCAGCACGCCAACAGGGACAACGTCCCAGCCGCATGATGTGCATCATACCCAAGGCGCTGCAGGTGTGCATGGCGGGTGCGGGGGTCCTCAGGGCCCGGACTCGGGCCCGGACTCGGGCTCAGGCTCAGGCTTAGGCTCAGGCTCAGGTGAGGTACTTGTGTACGTCTGGGCGCTGGAGCAGAGCAGCAGCAGGAGGGGTTGGGCTGAGGGTGGGGAGCAGGACCTGCTGGTTCCCTGGGTTATGAAGGCCCCCCAGCAGAAGAAAGCAAGGGTGAAGGGCCAGCAGAAGAAGCAGGGACAGCGGCAGAAGCAATGCGCGGGCGGCCCTGCGGCAGAAGCAAAGATACAGCAGGTGGCCAGGGCAATAGATGAACGTCGCGGTGCAAGCGGCGGTGAGGGAGGCGACAAGACGTCGGACGGCGGGCCGCAGCAGCAGCAGCAGCAGCAGCAGCAGCAGTGCCAACAACAACGACAGCAGCAGCAACATGATGCACAACATGAAGCCGTTACAGCCGAAGCTACTGCAGATCCGGGCTCAACCGAAAATGACGTGGCCGACGGGAACACGCAGCCGCAGCAGGCATTCCACACCGACAAGACATATCACCGGTACTACCACCTCTACAAAGAAGGAGAGCTGGAGGAAGAGGTCGTCGCCGCAGGGGGCTCGGTCCTGAACAGCGGCTACGAGCGAGATAATTGGTGGGTCATTGCAGGGTGATCCAACCAAAATCTGTGAATGAGCAGAGGAGAAGTGAAAGAAAAAAGGAGGATGGGACCCCCCGGGCGGACAACGGGCATGACGGGATCGAAACGGGTGACAGAAAACGATCTAGGGCTACATCGATGATCCATCTCATCGCTTGCTTCTTTATGATCGGCGCGCGGGTGGTGTTTGATGGTTAGATACGCTGTGACTATGCTGCCTAGGCCAAACTCTCTCTTGCGCGCGCTGACGCTAGATCTGATCTCGTGGGCCTGGTCTGGACAGGAAAAACGGGACACGATTCGGACCCAAGCCGGCAGTTCAGACGTTCGGCAGATAACATTGTGACCCAGCTGGTGAGGCCCTCCCAGAAAAGGACACCGAAAAGAAAAAGGGGTCTCCACACTTCGCCTCCTCCCGCTCTCAGGTGCCGTGTGGTATCAAGTCTCATCTTTCCCCGTCGTTTCATTCCATTTCCGTCCCATCCATCGCTATGCCCGGGGATCGCACAGGAAAAGGGGGAGAAGAAAAAATAGAAGCAGCGGAACAAAAATGAAAATGGCCCAAAAAGGGAATCAGCGAGTACACATCGGGAAAAAAGACAACTACAAATAGCAACAGAGTTGCTTGGCCTTGTCCCTGCGCTGTCCCCCCATCACCCATGATCCCATCTTACCGCGTATGACGACCGAATTGTCATACCCCGAGCAATATCCAAAACTCAAGCGTGTCAGTGTAATGTATGTATGTATGCCCGCGCTTCCCAGTCCGCCTCCCCCGCTTGCTTCTGCAGCGGCCGGCCAGCGGTGAGGACCATGCCGCGCAGGGAAAGACGACACACGGTCGATGGTGAGTGGGACCCGGACAAAAAAAAACCAAAAGTTCAAAAGTAATCTGTATGATTGTACCGCTGGAAATAACAAAAGTAGTGACTGTACAAGAAGCCGCCGCGTCTCAAGGCGTTGAAAGGGGAGTTTGGCAGTGGTGTTTGGCGTGATCTTTTCCCTCCATTCCTTTTTTCCCTTATTTGATTCTTTTGTCTCGTCAAAGATACAGAGAGACCCAGTGGCTGATACTTCTTGTTCGTCGCAAGTAGCATCGTGAACTTCTCCTTGACTCCAATCCATGCAATTATGTTCCTCCGTGTCCTGTCCTGGCCAGTTGCCCCACGCGGCAATGTTATCTATCTTATGAGAAAGAAGGTTGTCCCAGAGGAAGGCCATCCCAGAAGAAGGTTCTCTCCTGCAGACAGAAAAACATCCCTCCTTCACAACAACCCTCCCCTTTATCTCCCCCGTCCTCCCCGAGCCACTCGGATAAAAATATCCTTGTCCCTCGTCCCTGCTTTTTCGTCCCGGCGTCTCCGGCGGCATGTTTGACAAGAGGGTGGTTAGGCAAGGGGGCAGAATCCGGGGGCTTGGAAAGCGAGTGGGTGGGGGTCTTGCTGGCGAGAAAAAGAGAACAGGGGTGTTTTGGTATCGTAGGTAAACAACAACAGGGCTGGGATAAAGAAACCGGCTCTCGTTGCAAGAGTGAAGTTCCCGATAATCCAAGATGACCAAATAAGCACAGGTTTTGCTCCAGTCCCCCCCCCCTCCGGTATGGTGATGATTTTATGATGCATGTGATGCTTGTTCTCGCTCTTTTTTGAAGTTGTCCAAAAGGACAAAACAGACACTTGGAATCAAGGGGGGTTTAAAAAAACACCAGACCAACAGGTAAAAAAAAGCGAAGAAAAAAAAAAGGAAAAATAAAAGAAAACAAAACAGTGTGGATAACCCTGTTCCGAATCCAGAATGCACACCGTAAAATGCAAGTTCCGTGTTGCCCCGCGTATTCCATCATTGGCATCGCGTCGCATCGTCGTAGACTCGTTCTGTCCTCTGCCCTGTCAAGTCAAAAGCCCGTCCACAAAACGACGCACGCAAACAACCAAGAGTGTGTGTGTGATCCTCGCGCCCAGGTGTGTGTGAGGGAAAAACCGTTGAACCTTCCGTCACCCTACCCTGCCCCCCGGCCATGCCTGCCATGCCTGTTCCAAACCCCGTCCCTTTGTGGTCCCGCCGTCCATCCGGTCCATCCGTCCCATCTCGTTTTATGACGCTGTGTATGTGTAGGAATATCTCTAGCCTCCCAAGAAATCATCGTAGTCTTCGTAACTTTCATCTTCATTTCACCTTCATGCGCAGCCCCCCCTTACCATGGCGTGACCTCGCCGCTGGGATCATCCCTCTCTCCCTTGTGTCTCCTTCTCGCCTAGTGCCGCCTCCTGATCGCCTCTCTTCCGGCGTCCGGACTTGCCCGTCCCCTCTTGGCAGAGCCAGGAGTGGCTGGCCCTCCTCCCCCGATGCTGCTGGACTCCCCGTAGCCAAGAGGCGAGCCCTGCAACGCGGATTGTCTCGGGCTCGCCGTCGCGCTTGGGCTCGCGCTTGCACGGCCCAGCGAGTACGCAGGGGTCGAGTATGGGCTGACGCCCGTCGTCAGCTCGGCGACGCTTGGCAGGTGCATCGCCCCTGTCCCGCCCCGCTCCCTGCCGCTGGGCGTCTGGATGGGCGCCAGCCCCGGCCCCGGGGCGGAGTGGACGTGGTCGTACGGGTCGCCGGGGGGCTGTCGGGCCGTCAGACTCTCGCGCCTGGGCGGCAGTGGGCCACGTCCTGGCCCCGGCGGTGGTATCGTCGGCACGGGCGGGGGGATCGTCAGCGGGTGTGGCGGTGGTGGAGGGTGTTGGTGGTGGTGGTGGTGTGGTGGTGGCGGCGGCGGCGGCGGCTGCTGCTGCTGCTGCTGCTGCTGAGCCAGGTGAGGCGTGCCGCCGCGGTGTGCGTATCGGCCCAGTAGGTGCGGGTCGCTCCTCGGCATGCTTCCCTGCGAGTGGGAGTGCATGTGGCCCCTGGTTGGCGACTGCCGGGTGTTGTCCTGCTGCATGTTGACCGATGTAAGCGAGAATGGGACGACTCCAGCTCGCCGCGCCATGTCGGCCTCGCCCAGCTGCCAGTGCATTGCTTCGGCGGCGCGCCAGGGGACTTGCATCTCCTCTGCCACTTTGGCCCACATTTCCGGCTTAAACCTGCAATTGAGCGAGGCCGCACGAGTCAGTAAATCTCCGGTCCTGGCTTTTTCACGGGATCGAGAATCTTGAATCGAGCATCTTGATGGGGGTGTGGATCTTCCTGCCGGCATTCCTGGCGCCCACAGATCGAATTGGTGGTTGGGTCCCCCTCGACCGGTCCAGCCTCTTGCTGTCCTTTTGGGGGCTGGAATTTGCAGGCAGAGAAGGACCGGCACGAAAGGGTAGGGGATCCTGAGTAGCGCAAAATAGGGCGAAAAATTCAAGATGTTGTCGTAACTCACCTCTCGTACAAACGCGCGAGCTTGTTCTTGCGCTCCTCGTCCCACTCGCTCCGTCTCTCGAGGTAGTTCTGGTAGTGCAAGCGACAACTAATCGCACTGCGCCCCGGGAGCCGCTTCGAGATGTCCTCCCACTTCATGCCGCTGCCGCGTAGCTCGATGATCAGCGCGTCCTCCTCGGGAGACCATTTGCTTTGTTTCTTGGCTGGGCTCTCGGTCGTATGCGGTGGCATGCTGCGCTTGCTCGCTGGCGACGGAGCCGGCCCCGGCCCCGGCCCCGGGCCAGGACCTATTGACCCAATGCCTCCTGATGCCGCTGACCCAGGCCTTTGCCCTCCCCCCCCTCCCGGGACAGCCCCTGCTGGTGCATATCCTCCTCCTCCGAGGAAAGGGTACGCGCCCGGCGGAGGGTACGCCGGCGGCGGCGCGGCGTACAGAGTTCCGACTGAAGGAGCCACTCTGGCGACTGTATGCGGACCACCAAAGATGGCCGCTGCTGGTGCCAAGGTTGCCGTGGTTGCCGGCCTTGAGGGATCAGCGGCTGCTGGTGCTGCCGCTGAAGGGGGAGGCGAAGGGTTGGACAAAGATCGTTCTTGAGGGGGCTGCTTTGTAGGCGAGTCGGAGGACTCATTTGAGTCGGGAGGGGCCTTGAGGAGAGACCTGATATCCACGGTGATGGTGTCTTAGCCCAGACGTTGCCGATGAACGGCAGGCTATCATCGACTGAAGAGGCCGTCAAGGTAAGAGTTAGTTGTGGTTCACTTGCGCTTCCTTCTCTTTCTGTAGCTATCTGCCTCCCACCCCCTGCCTCCTTTGCGATGAGAAGTGGAGACTTAGTCGAACCACCGCTCCGGGGTGACGTATGAGCCTCCTCGGTGACACTTGGCCGTTCGCGATTCAAGGCCTGATAGCTCCTCCGTCGACTCCGGCACGGCTTCTTCGCTGCGTGCGGGAGGTTCAGCTCTGTCCTGCCCGCACGTCTTCGCTTCCCGTGCTGTCTTGGGGGAAGCCAGTACCTCGACAAAGACCTATGGGGAGTGATTGGTGGGTGACTGGTGGTATGTGTTGTAACTGAAAAGCAAAATGACGGACCAGACCTTTGACGCCACGCGAGGGGAGGCTGAAGGCGTAAAAGGTTGTAGAGTGGACGAACCTGGACAAGACAAGCTTGACACGGAAAGTCGAGGTGGCTTTCCAAGTGGCTCGGACGAGCTCTTTAGAGTTATAAGGCGTGGGTCGCGTCTCGGGAAGTAAAAGATATGAACATGATTGGCGCTACGACAGCTCCTGACAAGGCAGAACAAGGGGACAGGATCCCACCTCCACGAGACCCGTCTAGAGTTCCCGGCAAGCGTCGCAAGATGGCAGCCCCGGGAGCGGGTGAATACGTCAGTCAGCCCAGTTTGTCAAAGTTTTCCTTTCACCGCAGGAGAGAAAGCCGCCAGAGTGGTCGTTGTGTCCCGAACAGCATGGAGTGTGGGATGGAGGCGAGCTCGACAGGGTTGAAGCTGGGCTAGCTGCGGGAAGATGCGCCTGCAGGCAAATGATAGGAAGAAGGAGAGCAAGGAAATAAGAAGGTTCAAGGAAAAGCAAGTGATCTAGGATGTGGAGTCGCCTGTGGGGGCATAACTGGGATCCAGAAGGTAGAAGTCTGATTCTGAAAGGTGCTTTGAGGCGAGATGCCTCAGTCAGGGGCCAACGAGAAGCACAGTCAGGTAGACGCAGAGGATAGAGAAGAGGACTAGCTAGGCCAAGCACGAGGCGAGGCAGAGACCAGGGAGGGGGTACCCAGAGGGGAGGGGTGCGTCCAGAATCAAAAGTCGAGGGAGAAGGCGGACCAAGTGGGTTGCTGATATCATGTCGGGTATGAGTGACTTGTGACGGATTTGCGAGATCAGGTCTGGGTTCTAGCATGACTGGCGCCTATATCAGGGCGAGCATTTTTCAGATATAGGGTTGATCTGGGAAGGTCACGACCCGCTGAAGGTTGCAGTGTCAAAGTCGGCAATAAGAAGTGTGATGATCACCACCAGGGTTGCGGCGCCGTCTTTAGCTGGATGAACCATAGGGGCTAGGAGTGGGCAGGTGGGTGCTGCACATTACTCGAAACAAAGTCAGAAAAAGCAAAATCGTCAGGAAGGAATAGGGTAGCTAGGTCGAGGTCTGTAGGGGCGCCCCCCCCCCCGGACTTGCGCTTACCATCCATCGGGCTGTGGACCACCACGAGGGACACCCTGGGAAGACTTCTCGAGTGCAGACCCTAGAAGGGGTTTGTTGGTGTGTGAGCTACGACTAGGGGCTGCTGACATGGCCACGAATTCATGCATGAGCTCGCTGGGCAGTCGGCTATTCCATTTACACCCCTGGTTGCGACCTGATGGATGCTCCCCTTCGGTCCATCGCCTCAATGGCCACTGCTCGCCATGGCCTAATGGTGAGCATGGTCCGGCATCATGCCAGCCCATTGGGCACAAGGACAGCGCCCGCGGCTTTCCGTAACGGGGGCCGGCCCTTAGACCAGACGGCGCCCTACTGTGGGTGAGATGCTGGGAGCGGACAAACCGGAGCAGGTGATGAGATGACTCCATCCCAGCCCAGAGAGCGAGGCCGGGGAGCCAGTTCGCCGACACGGCAGATATAGTTCCATTTGCCGGGATGGCGAATCTAGGCATGGTTCTCTCGGAAGCACTTGGGGCTTGGGTCTGAATCGGAGCCTCATGGAGCCTGGCGAACGAGTAAGGTGCACTGCTGAGGTCAATGAATTGTGGCAATGTGGTTGTTATTGTGTCAGTTTGCAACAGGCGTTGTCTACGCACAGTTGATCCCAGGGAGGGTGGGAAGAAGGGGGGGGGGCAGAATGAATCCCTTGACTGATGGCTGTGCGGATAAGGTTGACAAGGCCACAGATTAATTGGTATGGATTGCGTTGCGAGTGGCTGCTCGTCGAGGTTGTGGCATAAGCGCGGGCGCATGAGCGGTGAAACCAATCCATCCAAAGGTCTGCGAGATGGTTGGCGAGTCCCAGCGAAATCCTACGCCTCGTCTTCAGTCGATACAAGTGCTGGTCGGCCATGCCTTCGCTGTGGGCCAGAAGTCGATGCTAGGGCGAAAATGAGGCTCTGGAGCAATTGGGATTCCTCGACCACAGACTGAATCAAGCTGGCTCGACCGTTGTGTTTGGCATGAGTACATGACCCGTAAGTAATGTGCTTAGCCATCTGGGATCTGCATTGACTCCACGAGTCCCGGACACCTCTCGGGCATTGTAAACAGTTTCACGGACAAGTCAGGGCGGGCGATGTAGGTATGCCGTGACAGCGTCGTCTGTGACTGAGATACCCCGTAGAAGCTGGAGTCAGTGTACTTTCGACTTGTGGCCGAAGTTTTTTTTCTCGAGAGAGGCCTAAGCAAGCCGCCCCCAGTGGAGTTTCGCGTGCGCCACAGCTACTTTGTTTGTTTGGCAGCGCCTTGATGTGTATAAAAGACCTGGTTCTTGGTCACTACGCCCTAGCCCGGTTAGCAGCAAGGGCCGTGGCCACGGACGCCAGGGCTGCGACTAGGTCCCGGGGCGCTGGGCCACGGACTGCATGTCTTGAAGGTCTCGTTGTGGTGTGTTCGCGCAGCCACCGTCGGCACTCCTGACGCCGCGCGTGAAGCCCAAGTAGAGCTATAGATGAGTTGGTCCTGCGCGCGTTCTGTCCCATCGTTCCCCCGTCCCTCTCCCAGCTCGGACATCAGCGGGTTGTTGGTGGGGCCTGGAAGCCTTTGTATCCGTTGGATAGTGTCGCAGTTTCGGCCAATGGCCCGAAGGTCACCGTTGGAGTCGGGACGTCAGAGACCCAAGTCTGTGCGCAATGAAAGGCCCCTGGCCCAGTTCCTCCAGGCTCGACATTTCGATTGTCCATCGATTTACCATTCTATACTTTGTACGGATTGGGGGAGGCTTGTCTAGACGTCTCGGAAATGGAAGTGGGGTCCGGACCGAGAACGTTATCGGTGACGACAAGGTCATTGTGGGTGGCGGGCCAGCGTGTGGGAAACTCCTCTTCCTCGTTGCATCTTCCAGGGCTCGGCGCATTGTGTGGTGGCAGGCTGCAGCAGCTTGCTTGTGCCAAAACTCCAGTTTGCCGTCAGCACGTCGCCCAAACGGCTGCACAATCAACTCTGGGACATTCCCTGGGACGCCGAGCCTTAGCTCGCGCCTGCGTTAAGGTGATGAACTGGCGGTCAGCTCTGCATCTCCCAACCTCTCCCCTCATTACTGAATCAGTCCGCTCGGATGCCATGCCCATCAGGATCAGATGCAGAAGAAATTAATCGATTTGTGATCAGCCAACGTTGAGTCGCCCGGGGCTCATCGTTCAGCGTCTTTGGCACATACAACAAGTCGACGGTTCCCCGTGGTCTGCGTTCTGAATTGGCTTCCGTCACAGTACAGCCCCTGTCCATGGGCAGTGATCACCAGCATCTAACAGATCGATTGCCCCGCGATGCGATCTAGTACCAGGTGCGTTTGACGCGATGCTGATCGCTGGCTTGCACGTACTACGACTTGTTCGGAAGGACGGAGGGCTGGTCTTCTGCACACTTAATGAGCATCGGCCTGTCCTGTTTTGGGCACCCAGCGGCCGGTTGAGCACTTTGCGACTTTGCGCTGCCGGACTGTGTACCTCGTATCTGAGGACGAGTAAGGCGGGCTTGATTTCCACGCCTGGATCCTCTCCCGGACCTGTCGTAGGCAAGATTGGGTTTTATGATATGCCGCAGGACGTATATCCACATTGCGTGCGGGATAAGTGACAAGGTTTGACCCTGGCCTGAAAGTGGTCTTGCGCAACATTCTCAGTACAGCAAAAGGTGACTGTGGAAGCTCAAAGGCCAAGTGAAAAGGCGATTGGGCTCCTCAGGCGCCATTAAGCCTTGGACGACGCACGATGCCGCATCTGCGAGATGACAGTCGAGACTACGCGATGCATGGTAGGGACCAGGGATGCGGCGCAAAGGTGTGCCCAGGCCCGTCGTAGCTGTTGCTGCCCGAGCTACCATAGTACAAAGCGCGGTCTGTGTCTCGGGTCGTTTGTTCTGGTGCCACAAAGCATTGTCAAAGCTGCACGACACCACAACGTGAACAATCTGCGGACCGGAGAAAGTGAAGTTCCTGCGATTGCGACTGCGAAGAGGCATAACGAAGCTGACGGTCAAACAACCATGAGGCATATTGTGTTTGCCTGCTGCTGACAAAGAAAGGCCGGTCAGAGGAGCTATGGTCAGGTCACTCTTCTCCGAGGAGACGCGCAAGTCAAGTGAGGGAAACTTCATGTGTGCGATCCGTTTGGTACCGGCATAACTGGTAGATTACCATACGTAGGGCAGCCGCACTAAATACGCGCCCAGAAACCTGGCATTCTCAGTAGCCTCCCTTGAGTGATTGGACGAGATCTGATAATGGATGGCGAGTTAGCTTGGGGTCAGGCAGGATGCTGCCCCATGGAGTACCGGAGCGGAGCAAAGCAATGCAGGTCAATAGAACGGTCTGTTAGCCTGAGATGAGGCCAGGGCTTAGCCTGGTTCGTTGTATCGCTGATGGATCGTAAGGTGCATCTGCTGGACATTCTATCTCTGCATCTCGCCACCGTCGGGACGTTTGCCGTACGCTTGTCTGCAAGCCGCATATGAAGGCGTGGCCGGATTCGATAACTCTCGACAGCATTCAGTCGTGCTGGCGTCTTTGCGAAATGATATCCACAGAGGCGACTCGGGCACAAAAGTTGCCAGCGATGAAGTAGCCACCGCCAGTGGTCTTGTGTGAAGCTGAATGGAAGATACGCAGGCTAGACCTCAAGCTACTGTAGTGTGCCCACTGCTTTGGGTCCTGTGCTAGATCAACGCCCCACCGTGATTTTGAGCGATCTCTAGATGAGGCGCCGTCATCACGCGTTACGGCCCAGTTCGGGCTCGTACTTCTGGAAACGTCGCATCAATGAGGCTTTGTTGGCAAGCTTCGTGCAAGAACCCAGCCAGGCGGTGAAGATGGCAGAGGCAAGACGGGCTCTAAATAAGGTAGCAGGGATGACGCATATACCTGACCTGAGGACGCCAGTGGGCAGCGATGAGCTGCTTTTGCAGCACGCGGCGCCGAGGGCACCTGAATGGAGCTACTCGAGAGCCGGCTGCGTCACTGGAGCCAACGTGACCAGTACACCGCACACCGGAAGAATAATTTTTTATGCTTGTTCCCTATTGCCACGGACGCGTTTTGACTGGTCCGCCGTGACGAGATGGGACGGCACGAGGAAGCGTTAGGTTCATTAGATCGCGGAGATCTTGACGACGTGGTGCCCAGACGAACCGGTACCGTTTCGGAAATTGATTGCGAGCCGGAGGAGATGCGAAGATGCGAGATGAACCTGTCTGGGCGCGCATCCGAAACCAGCCAATGACGAGCTGAAGGATCTGCAACAAGTAGCTGTGCAGCTTACTACTGCACACGGACTAGTCATGTCAATCGGCCAGGCCTGTCATGCAGCGAACCTTTAGGTGTGTGTTCTGTTTCCGTTTGTTTCGGCTGACAATGACATCGAGGGGACGGCGAGATGGGCCTGCCCATGTGAGACTGCAGTCTGCCGCGGCTGGTGGCACCATGGATTACTTTTCGGAGGCACCGCACAACGGTGCCGAGGAGAGGTGCAGCAAGCCAGATCAGACAGCAGCTCAATTTGTTTGTCCAGGGGCGCGGACGGCCAATGATGTCGTGGGCAAGATCTGGGACGAAGGAATACTCCGGGGGCCCGAGACAGAAACACGCGAAATCTCGGGTGTGACAGCATTCGATTCTGCATCCGACTGCAGTGTCGTCAACGTCGTGCCGCCACGATGCAGCAAGGGCTCAGATCCAGGGTGTCTGCAAACGGCCTCGAGACCAGCAACTCGTCGTGAAGGGCATTGTCATGATTGGCAGTCGATTCTGTTGGCGTAGACGGCCAGTATCGGCCTGACTGTGGACGTAGTAGCCAGGTAGGCGACGCCGGTGTGGACTTGACAAGTTTCAAGAGACCTCCCACCTCCTTCGTCCTGCCTACCTTGCCGACCTGCCGACCTGCCGACCTCACGAGACCCCTCACCCGCTCGCTGCGACGCCGGTCACTCCGAGGAGCTTGAATCCCTGCGGGGCCGCCTTCGCAATGCGGTCCAAACGTGTTTTAGGGCTGGAGAGAGGCGAGGTCTCGTGCAGATCGGATGGTGGACATGTGCTGTCATAGTATGAGGAGCCATAACGTACTGTACTGTGGTAGCATCGAGTTGCGGATCGAGTCTCGCGCTATAACAGTAGGGAAACCGAAAGTTGCAGGGACAGAGGGGCTGGAACGCATAATAATGGAAGGGTTCGGATAAGACAAGTCAAGTCAGTCAAGTTGGTTGTCAGTCAGTGTCAGCAAGGCTTGAGAAACTCAACGTGTATCCGTACGGAGCAACGACCCCAGTGCCCAGGCAGGCAGGGGACCAGGGAGCTGCGGCAGACTGCTGATAAGGATAACAGAGTGCACGGGCCAACAGTCTGTGACTGCACAGACTGCCCAGCCCTGAGGCTGAAAGGGAGTTTGGATAACCTCATCTCCCCGAGGCGGCACGCTTGCGACAGCCAGACGTTTACCAGCCACCAAAGACGTGCTTGATTTCTATTGATTTACCCGGAACTTTATTTTGATCACCAGTCGGGAGGCTGGGGGCATTTGGGTGGACAAACTGCGAGCTTTTGGACGTCCTCGACCGCGGGTGGTGTTTGGTGTGGACGAAACACACGACGCAAAACAACACGTTCCACCAGGTCTATTCTGATCAAGGCACTATGGCAGACGTACCACTGATAGTCGTCTCCGAAAACTCGACAGCGGAGCGCCGCATCACTCCGTCATGGTCAATCAGCACACTCAAGGCAAAGCTGGAGACTGTCACGGGAATACCCCCCTCAGCCCAAAGCATTCTCCTCAAGACCGCCGCTGAGGGTAGCATGCCCATCGAGGCTGGTGACGAAGACTCTACCAATCTCACAGCATTTCGTCTGACTGCGTATGCTGAGCTCCACGTGAGTATATCCCCTTGGGTTTACGCCAAACTGTATGCTTCGTTGAGCACGGATCAAAGCCCTCCATATGAATCGCAAGTGTCAGAGCCCTTTCAGGAAGGGCTTGTTGCTTCGCACGTGAGGATTGCAGGGCGGCAGATGGATGGCCTGGTTCTCGAGAAGTCATGTTGCTTTGGCTCGGCACATATCACAAGGCTCATGATTCGTGCCATCTCGAAATGCCATTGTGCCATTGTTCCTGGTGCCATGGGCCATTACATCCCATCATAGCGCTGAAGTTTGACACCGCAACTGCGAGATATGGGTCTTAGCATCTTTCAAGCGAATTACGAGGCATCAACTCTCGAGAGCTTGGTCAAGAACAACGCTGACATCGACCTAGGTCATCGACACACGGCCCCCTGGGGCCAGGCCGAACTACACAGATGCCAGCGGCGTCGAGAAGTATGTTATGCCAGAGGACGAATACGCCAAGAAGACCGACTCTGTGCTCGCTTGGAAGAAAGCTGAGAAGCTGGGTCGGTTCGACCCCGACGGCCCCAGCCGAGAGGAAGCCAAGATCGCGGCCTTCGCCGAGGAGGTGCGCAGTCGGGGCATCGAGGTAGGGAAGCGGTGCCGCGTCGGAGGCGACGACACGCGGAGGGGCACGGTCATGTACGTCGGCGACGTCAAGGAGATACCCAAGGGCTCAGGCGCGTGGGTGGGCGTCAAGCTCGACGAACCCGTCGGCAAGAACGACGGCAGTGTCAACGGCGCCAGGTACTGGGGCGAGCCCTCGGGCATGAAGCACGGTGTATTCGTTAGACCCGAGAGGGTGGAGATTGGAGATTATCCTGCGATGGATGACCTGGGCGACATGGAGGAAATATGAGGCGATCTTGGTCGGATCAGGTTGGTTTGCGGCCACGCGATGGATCATTGATGTTCGTGGGAAAAATACTCCGCCCCCGAAGGCCCTGGGGGCGGCCGCTTCGTCCCAACTCTTCATAAATAGGCCGGCTCTTCGCCCAGCCGAGGAGTGCTTTCACTCGGCGTCGTTGCCTCTACAGGACTCGTCGATCGCGGAACCCGTCGCCTTCCGTGCTGCCAAACGTCCGAATCCTGCCCGCAAGACCTTTAACGAGGTTTCACCACATCTTTTTCTTTTCTTTTTCTGAAGGGCACAGAGGCTATCACGCCTAGGGTTTCCCATGATTTCCCGTGACTTGCGCGTCGTTCGGACCAGTCCGCAGCCACGGCGCTCAACGTCCTGTCTTGACCATACCCATAAACCCTAAGCGCTGTTGTTGCGACGAGATGATCGTCGCAAGGCCGCGCAGGGCCACGCAGGGCCACGCAGGGCCGCGCAGGGTTGCGCAGGGCTACGATTCATCTTCCCCAGGTCTGCTTTATGCCGTCAGCCCTCTGAGCAAGGTCTAGAAACAGCACTATCCACAGGCGGTTGGCTTCATGATCGGAACGCGTAGGAGATTAGGGAAGTTTTTGGGGGCAAGACGGGGGTGCAAACGGGTCTTGGCACGGGGGGCCGACATTGTCCCTCGAATCACTGGCCACGGAGGCGGGAAAAGCCTCCACCCTGAACTGCGCCTGTTGTTGGTCCAGGCTTATTAATCTCCTACACGCAGGGCGCTGGGACCCGGTGTTCTTGTCCGAGATGGCAAGATGACAATGTGGGTGCGGCTGTGCGGTCGGCCCCGGCAGGGCCCCCCTCCAACCTCAAACCGATGCTGTGTGAGGCTCAAAATCTGCTACATGGGGGAACCCATGCAGCGCAATGCCGTGAGATTTTGAGCCTCATCGACACTAGCCGCCCCGGCAGGACGACCCTGGGGGATGCAGCTCACTTCATGCGAACTCTTCGGCATGCAAGACAGAAGACGACTGCATGTAGAATTCAGACTGATGCTGCTGCTGCGGCGCTCGACCCTTGAGAGCACTGACTGGTTTGGGGGCCGGTTGGGGCCGGTTCGTCGTTGGCTCAGGGGCACCATGGAGACCCCGAGACAAACTTAAGAAGTTCTAGTGTAGTCTAGGGCTGGGACTGTTAGCTGTCGCTTGAATGGCAGAGGCTCTGTCTCTTCATCCGATCAAATTAAAAAATGGTTCACAGAGGACTTGATACATTCTCGTTACAGCAGAGCTCTAAGATCAGTCAGTGACCGACCAAGCCTGAGCTTGGGACGGAGGGAAGAAAAATCCTAACCCTTGGTTTTCCTATCCCGAATACTGATCAGAGATGCTGTGAGATGCTGTCTGCCGCCTGCTGCTATTTGAGCGTTATAGTTCAAATGGCCCTAACTACCTAGGTAGCGAAACGCTTGGCCCCAATCGGGGGGGGGGGGCCTTCTTGGCATTATTTGGTTCTCTTCTGCTGGAGCCCTCACTAGGTAACCATGGCGCCCGGCTGGTTGAGCAACACGTGCCAAGCCTGTAAAGACGCGCGGGCTGGCCTGGGCTTGGGGACTATTTGGGGAAAGGCGTCATCACTCCCGAGTACCAGCCCTTGGCAGACCGGAGACGGACCAGGAAGGGGGGGGGGGACAAAAAAGGGCCAATTCTATACTTGCTGATACTGGTAGACTACTGATCTGGAAGCCACTGCAACTGCGACGGCGAACTGATCAGGGCATGTGCCTGCTTGCTTTGACGAAGCCACCGCGCTAAAACGTCGACGGCGTCTCAGACCTGCCACAATCCACCGAACGAACCAGTGCCTCAATGCAGCCCTAAGTAACGGCAGTAACAGCAGCAGCAGCAAGCAGCAAGCAGCAAGCAGCAAGCAGCAAGCAGCAGGCGGCGGCGGCGGCGGCGGCGGCGGCGGTTCGTTCTGCCTCTGCCTCTGCCCTTGCCCTGCCCTGCCCTGCCCTGCATCCTCTGCTGCACCTGTCCATCTCGGTCCCGTTCAATCAATCAATCACCACCATCGCCTCCTCCTGCCCGCTGCGAATTGCTGCCCTTCTTTGGAACCAGAACCCCCTTGCCATAACAGAGGCCCAGTCTATACCATCGTCTAGACTAAACTTGCCGATCCATCCTGACCTGGCATGTGCTGCTGCATGCCATCAGTCCGACACCCGGGATAGTCGGGTCAGGCCAAGCCACCTTCTCTGATGCCGAGCACTCCCATCACCTATAGACAGTCTTGTCTCAACTTTGTCTTGTGGCTCGGCTCACTCTCTCGACACCAAACCCGTCAACTCCATCGCTCGTTCACCCAACCTCCCGCGCAGGCCGAAGGCTGAGAGCAAGCTCGAGAGGATTCGCCTCCGGAACCGAAGCTGGCTTGTCTTCTCGTGTGACCACACAGTCTCGCACAGATTGGCTGCCCACGACGCGAGTCCGCTCAGCATCCAACTCCGCTCGTTTCTCTGGTCTGCCGTGTTCCCAGGCCCACATCGCCGACACACTGCCCATCTTCCCCAGACCCAGATATTTGGCTCTCACTCCAGAACCCAAGCCATCTTGGCACCCATATTAGCCGCTTGCCATTGACACAGCACCGCCAACAAACACCAACAGCGCCGAGTCGCGCCCTCCTCTTCTTGGGATCCGTCAGCCGCCTTGTCCTCTTGACTATACTCGTCTCACCTCGCCTCAACTCAACTCACCTCATGTCAAGGCCCCTCGTCTGGCCACACTCTGCGCCTGTGTGAATTATATCTGGCCCGTCGCCCTGTTCAGACGCCAATTGTCCTGCAATACTGCAGAGAAACGCCGCTTTCCCGTCTACGAGACCGCTATGTGACGACGTCTCCCTAGACAGAGAAAGCAGTTGGTTCAGTACTGGCCTTGACCAGAGCGCCAATCGCGCGGGCCATAACCCCCCTAGGTTGTGTGCTGCTGCTCACAAGTACTGCCGTTACAACACCACATTCTTCGTTGGGACCGCGGAAACGTCGTCGGTTAATCTGCTGGGCAGGATGGGTCGACAATGGGTCTATGCATTGCTGTTGGCCGCCGTCAATGTTCGGTGCGCGATATCCGACATGGCCGGGACATACACCATGACCGAGGTTCTAGACTGGCAGCGGAAGTCCGAGATGCAGATGTTGATATCCGCCTCGGAAGGAGACCCGGTTCCACTGTCCTACACTGTCATACCATTGACGACCAACCTCGGCCTGAATGAGTCGCAACTTGCTCGAGGGGTAAGCGAGACAATCCTCGACATACTCCCCAACTGATCCCGGAATGTCGCTAACAGATCAATCAGCGAGTCAACATTGAAGGCAAGATGGTTGCTGCCGATGCGAGCAACTATGCCGGTATCAGTGGCTCGGACGTTATCCCATATTTGTCTTGTGACCAGACGAACACCTCGTTTCTGGAGCCAAGCGCGATTCTGAACGCCCTCATGAGCAACAACCCCCAACCAGCGGCGATCCTCTTGTACAGCCAACAGGGGATGTGCTGCGGGCTAACTGGGCAGGACCTCAATTTCAACCGCATCCTGACCATGTCGGACGAGCAAGCTGCCGCTCAGACTCTGGTCATGGCTAATATGTCCCAGGGAAATGCACGAGCACAAATCTCTGGCAACTTCACCGAAACCGATCAGGACAACAATGCTGGTCAGCAGGGCGGAAACAACTCGGCTGTTGCTATGAGCATTCTATACAGTATTACCGGGCTTATCACGCTTCTGTTCCTAGTCATCATCGCAACCGGTGCCATACGGGCACATAGATATCCCGAGAGATATGGACCCCGAAGTGGATTTGGTGGCAGGCCAAGGCAGAGCCGAGCGAAGGGGCTAGCTCGCGCTGTGCTCGAGACTTTGCCCATAGTCAAGTTCGGAGACTCTCAAACAAAACCTGATCCCAATCTTGAGCTCGAGCATGCCAATTCGCAGCAGGCAGGCGGAGCCAATGCGGACCGTCAGTCACCCGAGGATGGCTCAAATCGTCATCTCTCTACTATTCCTGAGAGCCCACTCGCTTCTCCTGCTCAGCCACCCGCCGCATCAGGCGCTCTTGGGCCCGGTTCGGACTCCGAGGGATACGCCGCAGGGGCTAGCAGCGCTGCCCGACATGGCACGGACAACACAGGTGGTGGAACCCAACCTGATGAGGCCCTGGGTTGCTCGATATGCACCGAGGACTTTACAGTTGGTGAAGACGTCCGCGTACTTCCCTGCAACCACAAATTCCACCCACCGTGTGTTGACCCCTGGCTCATTAATGTATCAGGCACCTGTCCTCTCTGGTAAGTCACTCCAACCTTGTTTGAACTATGATTATAAGTACTGACTTCGTCACTTCCAGTCGGCTTGACCTGCGCCCGGAGCAAGGCGAAGGTGGTGGTGATGATAACAATGATAACAATGAGGCACCGCCACTTGGCGCGGATGTGAATGAAACAACAGAGTCTTCGAACTCTTCGCGACGTCGGTCTAGGCTGTTTGATCTACACCGACTTCGGCACGCCCCCGTCGAGGAACGCATTGAGGTGCTTCGACGGTATCGAACAGAGCAGCGCTCAGGGTCATCTGCGAGCAATGAAGAAGAGGGTCGCGACCGGTCCGGACTGACCAATAGACTGAGGGATAGGTTCCGCATCAGAACGAGAGCTGTGCAACGTTCCACCGAACGAACAGGGAGCTCGCCATCCACAACCACCACGAACGCGAACCAGAGCTAGCGAGATCTGCTTCTGTGTCGGGAGTGCGATGGGATGGGACGCGAATAATACCAACAAAACCAAAACGTGTGATATTACGGCTGGCTGTTTTCAACAACGACGAAACGAGACGTGGGATCCCAATATTGATACCGAACGGCGACTTTTTGGGATTGTATAGGTACATATCATTATACCCCGTGATGATGGAGGATGGGAATGGGCTAACGACCGGGATGGTAGGTACTCCCAAGGGGAGACATTGCATACGGGGGTACAAGGAGCGCGGACAACACTTCGGAGGGAACACGCCGGATTGGAGCATTGGCATGGGCGTTCTGAGCGTTGGCCTCGTGAAGGCATTGTGTTGCATTTGCTCCTTTTGAGGGACTATATACTTTCTAGGGTTGATTTCTAACACGGACATGTTATCTACTACTTTCTGTCTATGTAACAAGACTATATCCCCGACTTCTAGCACATTTTGCCGCTGGCACGTCCCGCCGTTGGGAGACTGGCTCCGTGCATAGCAAGCTGTAGCGCATTATCTATTGTACTCACTGCGGACCACTCAAGTTACGCCCTCCTGGATTCAATGTTTTAATATTTCCCAAGTATGCAACGAATGCTACTGTGTTCCGGAAACGCCGGGCAGCCCGCGGAGTATCACGAGGCTTAAGTTGTAATTAAACCTCCCGAGGGCAAGATTCGCGCAACTCTGAGGGCCAGCGCCTTGAATCTATCTCCCTGAACATCCTTTGCCGAACCACCCGCGGGAAGATTTTTGCTCGATGAGCGGCGATGCCGCTCGGAGATGAAATGGGGCCCCGAGACCGAGAACATGGTCACGCGGGTGGTTGCTCGCGACGAGACACGCTGTTTGAGGTCATCTGCCGTGCATAGGGATGTCAAGAGCAGACAGCCTGTCATTGGTGTTTTGGTCGGTTCTCCAGCCTGGTTTGTAGGCAACCGTCTTCTTTTCGTCCCATCTTCTGGGTGTAGACCCCCCCCCTCCCCCTCGATTGGGGTGAATCACTCGCCGAATCCATCGGGGGGGAGGAACAAGGGGGGGGGGGTTATATGGTGGTGTGGTGGTGGGCAGGCTGAGGCAATGAATGCAATTCCTGCACCCGTGGACGCCTGCCCGCCCACTTGATCCGAAGATCCTCCTGGATGTTGCCGAGGGAGCATTGGGTCGTACCCCTTCGGGATTTGCTTTTTGCAGTCCCCACTTGTGCTGGACAGGAGCGCGGTGACGCCCTCTTCGGTCCTGCATGTTTGGAACTGCTACGTCTCCTGCTGCGGGCGGGCTCGGATGAGAAGATATGCATGTAAGTGGTGGCAGATGGACGCCTAATGGTGCGTGCTTGTCTGCCAGCGCCCCTTAGAGTTCAGGGCTAATGCGTGCTGCCCACCTTACCCACCCCCCCCCTGGTCTGTTCGGCGTTCAACCCTCACCGCATCGGCCGGTTGTATTTCTCGGGATTCATTCTTGATAGTCTAGTCTACAATTCCAATTTCTGCAGGATGACTTGCTCACGTGCTCCCCACCTCCGGGCTCTGTGTGGTCGAGTCATCCAAGCCAGCCTGTGCACCGTAGAGCGAGGGGGTTAAAGTGCGCGTTATTTCCTCTGTTGTCGCATCGTGATGCAGGCTGGGCCTGCCTCGTCACCGCCGGCACATGCTTGCAGGATCGCCCACGCCGTTCGCACGGGTACACCCGCCGAGCGGGAACCTTAATCCCCTATAGTGGTCGGCGTCGAGGTATGGGATGTGGACCGTATACTCACATATAATATGCACGTTTAGGTTTACTAGTTGCTGCTGCAAGTGGTACTTTCTTGCAGGAAGAGAGATGTCATCGGGGGGCCGGGGGGACGCGGCTCTCGGGGCACCCCTTGTCCTGAGGGTTCCTGGCGTGAAGCTTTCGGCGAACTCGAGGCGCTCCGAACGGAGCGGTGCATTTGGCAAGTAAAGAAGTGCCGGTCCTAGGGCGAGCGGGACTGGCAGGTATCGGACGCGGTCATACGATGCGACTGTCGCATCATGAGCATCCACATGCATGCATGAGCTGCTATGTATAGTTGGAGACGGAAAGAGAGAGCAGTGGTTCGGCTCGGGGCACGCCCCTCCTTGGACTTGTGGCGTCGAGCATGAACTGGTCAAGGAATGGCCATAACTTGGCTGGACCATGAATACTTGAGGGGTCTGGCTGGCAAGAAGAAATACGTGCTTGGGTAAGCATCTGAGTAGGCATCTATGGCCAGTAGAGAGTCTACAAGTGTTTGACCAATGTTTTCAATCAAGATATTCACCACCAAGCTGGAATCGATGAGGAGGAGGTTCGGGCTGGAGACATGTCACAAATGGATTTGTTATCATCGAGTATGTACTTCTTAAGTTATCGGATTATCATCCTCCAGGTACCAGTAACCTGTTCCGAAGTCACCAGGCGTGCGACCAGAACACACGGATATAGGTATTGCCATCACTCAAACAACTCTGGTATGAAATCATTGAAATTGATGCTCGTGGCTTAATCAATCTCACGCCAGCCACAATGTTCAGTCAGCCTGCCACTGTTTGCTTGTTTGCCTTGGGTAGACCCTTTCTGCCCTTGTTCTTGGCGTTAAAGTGGTCCTCCAGCTCTTTGAACCCTACAAATTGCGAATTGCAATGACATTTGTAGCGACCACCGGCTGCTGTTGTACACACCCCGTGACCCTTGACAAGATTTTACCAACGCTTGACGTGTCCGCCACAGCAGCATTCGAAGACTTGCGGCAGGAGAGCCCTGAAGTATTGTTGTCTGTGGCGTGCCCGGCTTCTCTCGTCTTTGAAAGACTGGTTGCAGCCAGGCTCGCCTTGCTTGGCACATGGCATGACAGCACAAGTCTTGAGGTGGGCTCTGTCGCTATTGTCAGCTTTTCCAGCATCTTCAACAACTAAAAGAATAATAGATACGTACGCGATTGCATGGTCCGAACCTCTGTAAGGGCAATGTCGACAAGACTTGAACTCAGGCACGGTCAGATTGTTGTCTCCTGGAGGTGTCGGGCTCTGTGTGGTCGAGTCGTCCAAGCCAGCCTGTGCACTGTAGAGCTAGGGGTTGTACAGGAGGAATGCCTCAGAGGCTTGCTTCGATGATGGACCAAGGATTCAACAAGCCCAGAGACCTGAGCTGGGGACCTTTCGGGAGACGGAGGTTTGCCATGAACCTCGTGTGTCTACACCAAGTATAGTGTCTTGCGGCGGGTCAGAAATTCTCGTGTTAAGGAAATCCTCTGGGCCAAGGCTATCGAATCGACAAATATACTCATCCGATCCACTGGGCTCATCATGAAACATACCTACGTCCCCAGTCATCTTGAAACTCTCCATTAAGTTGATCAAGTCCGTTATCATCCAGAAAAACATCGAAATCGAATCGCTATAGACGTGCAGCGTGGGATCATTTCCATCGAGGAAATTAAGGAAATCAGAGTTGAAACCGTCAGAATAATGATGTGGGTTTTTGTTCCAGGAACCTGCGTTCCCGTAAGTCTCGTAAAAGCAGTCGGAACGCCGTTCCCCTGGAATGGTGGTATACTCGAGGCTTCAACAGGCGGCCCCTTGGCGCAGAATAAAGTTTGGTTGTGGTGCGAAGATGCACAAAAGTCCCAATTTCCAAGACCAAAATAAACAATAATAGCGAAGCAAGCAGAAAGGAATCGACATCCGCGGAAGCCTCTGGAACATCAAGCAAGAACAGCGTGCGTGTTGTTAGGGCAGTACTGGAAAAGAACAAATGTATGTATGCCTGCGTCCGCCCCAGAGGGGCCACAATCACAAGGCGTCACCAAGCCCTGGCACCAGTGAAGTCAGGAATTGTTGATAATGTTGAATTCTCCAGAAATAGTGTTGCACTTACTCTTCAATTTATTGAACTTGGCTCGTGTAATGTATGGAGGACAATGGGTAGAGGGCGAAGTCCTGGACGAATTCCTGGGCGTATATACATATGGCCAGCCCACGCAGAAGGGCCAAGGTCGAGTTATGCCAAAGCGCGAAGATAAGAGGGAAAGGAGAAAGAAAGGAGAAGAAGAGTTCGGTTCAGGGCGTTCGAGAATTATAAGCTGACCAATTGACGAATGGGCCATTTTCAGCAGTGCTACCAATACGTGCACTTGCATACGCTTATGACACTTGTGTTACGAGACTGGGCCATTTCTTGCCAGAGAAATGGCAATCGGCCCATGTCTTTGGCTATGCTTATTGCAGCACGAGGCATTCTTTGGACCCCTGATGTTACCAACTGGGCCATTTTCAATCATCAACTGTCTTGCGTAACCAGAACCTGGCCAATTTCAATTACCCGTCGCCTGGCCTAGCCAAACATCGGCCAATTTGTTCCACTGACCCAGGAGAGCTTCCGCGTGTAGGCAGGACTTGTCGCATTCGGGCTCAACGGCTTACGTACCGAGGTAGCGACAATAGCCATGCACGCTGCAACGCCTGCGGAGAGAGTTAATGGGCCGGAAATATTTTCCAGAGGACTCTGTGCTGGAATGGGCCACATTCGTCTCCCAAGGCGTGAGCTTGAGGATTATATGCAGCAGAATTTCGCAAATGTAGATAGCTGTCTGGCACAGGCTCTTCAAAAACGGCCCTGACCCTGACCGACATGGGTCAATATGCTCGTCAAGGAGAATCTGAGGGCGCTTGAGGGCAGGAAGATCGCTGGCTAAAGGAGAGTATAGATTCTTCGTATTCTGTCTTGTTTGAGACTGATGGACAGCAATGGCTGGCGACTTCTTGTGCTGGTATCTATATAAAGCTGCCACGTCTGGAGGAAATATCAGATCCATCATGCCCAGGTGTAGCAAGCCCACGAACCCCATCACTGTGAAGTCCAAACACTCTTACTCTCTACTTGAAAATTTGTTGGTGGCCGTCATGTCTTCAGCTATGGGCAAAATTCCAAGTTCACAGACCCGAGGTTCCCACCTTCAATACTAGCCCAGTACAAGTCACCCGCACATGTTCTTGGTCTCATCGGACCTCAGCTGTGGATATCACCAACAACAGTGGGATCAGCTGGCACCAGATCAGTCGACTATGGGAGGGTCAGAACAAGTCAGCCGGAAACATGGACCCCAGTAAGTATGGCCAACAAATCCTTCTTCCCCTTTGGATCTATCTCGGAGTCAGATTAAAGGCAGGCTGTCCTGAACATCCATACCCAATACACCAGTGACGTGCCAAAATAATCCGATGCGAATCGTTATCATTACTCACGTGGGAGTCTCGCTGATATTCGATGTCACAGTGGGCCGCTGGATGGCACAGGAGGCTGCTGACGAGCCTTGGAACAAAATCGGTTACGTGCGTGATCTGTCAGACGGTACGAACAGGACAGCTTCAGGAGGGCAAACCAGATCGGTCACGTCTGGCACATGTGCACGGACACTCATTATGGATCGCAACGGGGAAGTTGACTAGCTCGCTAGTCCGAAGACAGTATTGTTGGATTTTGTAACGTTCTCAAATTGGAGCTACCTAGGTATGTTCTGGACCGCCATTTCAACTATCAGGATGGACACAAAACTAAATTGGGCCATTGTAATCACCCATAGGTACTTGAGAATACAATTATTATTCTCTTCTCATTTATTCTCCTTTCTTCGGACAACAGGACAAAGTGATGCTACCACATGCGTATCATGAGCAGCGTATCTTAGGAACTTAGAAGACGCAGCAGCCAGCCCACAATATGAAAAGGTTTGGAACTGAAAAGAAAATGTGTTTTGCATGACCAGAAAGTGAGCATTTTTATTGCACTAGATTGGCGATATCTACAGCCTCATCAATAAATGACACAGCAGAGTCTCGGGTAAATATCTTTGTGACTAAACAAGGGGCGCTGGACAGAGTCGTTGCTGACTGGAGCTGCCGAGAAGATTTCTTCATTGCACAAGCACATTTGAGTTTCACATTCATCATCCTCTATTGAACTCGAAAATGGTCTCCACAAAATATGTTTGGCTTATTGTAGTACCGCTGGGTCGGTTGCTGGATTGCTCGGGTTGCAACGGGAGTGGACTCTGACGTTGCATGCGAGATGCCGGCTGGTCCAACAGAAATGGTCAAGTCAGCTAGTTACCTAGGTAGGCTGTGGAATACCATTCAATGGAGTGCTCTTTAAGTTGTTTGGCGTTATCGATACGAGAAGCGACGGATTCATTCTAGAAATGCACATAGCAAACAAGGAGATGACGGCAGCGAGCCTCTGAGTGCTGTCTGGTATTGCCTTCTTGTGTCAATGTAAGTTATCGTATATGTATCTAATTAGTTACTTTGGCATCTTTGGAGCCAGAGCACAGTACCTCAGCAGACCTGCCACACTGCCTTGTCATTTGTATGCCCTATGAAAAGATATATTATATTGACGCCAAACCTGGACATTTTGAACAGACAATAGAAAAGTGCAGTTGATATTTCTTTCCAAATCCATTCCGCCGGAACTCGAACGGCTCACAATGGTTGAGTTGCTTGCATGCACAGTAGCCAAGTCCAGAATGTCTTTCGAGGTAAATGACAACCGTTCCGAGACCAAGATGCAAGCCCAGGATACTCCAATTGTCGTGTACTGTTCCCCGACAACTTCCACCAAGCCCTTATCTGGGACACTGTGGGACATTCCGATGTCTCATGCATGTCTCCAAATGGACTCACAACCACGGAACGACTTTCTCGATGCCTGTAGAAGCGTGAAGGGCAGTTCGGCAAAAACGGCGCCCATGGTTTGCGCTAGACGGAGGTCTGAAACAAGGCACAGAATACGTCTAATGCATAACTGCATGACTGACTGATTGGCAGCAGAGAGCGCTTGGTGAGGGAGTCTAGTCAGTCTAGTCTAAAAATTATAGAGCCCCGAGTCCCGACCCATCCAGCCTATGGATCTGCGGGATCCCTGCTCGAATGAATACCAAGCTTTTTTGCCGAGCCATGTCAGAAGGGGTCTAGAATCGAGCCGTGTTCCGCTCCCGCGGGGGCCACGACGCACACGACGCACACGACGATTTGTGTGTGTTGGATCCCCCGCTGGCACAGCCCCTGATGATAGCGTGGCTCAGCTTCAACCTCTCACTCTCACCAGCCCGACGGCCTGGCTCGCATGCTGCCTCAGACAAAGCATGCAACCAATACGGGGTGATTGGAGAGTGACACCACTTTCTGACCTGACTAGATAGATAGATAAGTCTACCTTGTAATCAATATGAACACGGAGTACATCACATACGTGGGTTCGTCCCAATGGCCAAGAACCCCGGCGTGGGCATGACGGGCAGAACCAACCGGTGGGCGGCCCCTGGTTCCGTACAGGCCCAGCCCCAAGACAAGAGGCGCAGATTACTATACTATCCCCAACTGGGACAGCTTCCCCTGTCGACACACGTATTAGTCGCCCAGTTACGTCAGTCGGGGCAGGGAGCTGTTTGAGCTTGGAGCTATGCCCCCTGTCCAGTCCTGCCAGGCCCTGTCCCGCGTCTCCCCTCCACGCACCCGCCCCCAGTAAGCTGTCCGGCTGCCCCTCTGCCCCTCTGCCCCTCTGCCCCTTATTATTATCATCATCACTCCCGCCTCTTGTCCCTCCGTATGTCCTTCTGACGGCAACTTGTGGAAACGATTCATCTCGTGTGAGTTCTTGACCCCATCCTGACTTGGAATTGGCCTGGAAGCGTTGTGTTGCCGGCCCAAGTGACGGTCTCACCCCCACTTCGTGGAGCTCAAGCTCCCAATGCAACATAACGCATAGATACACAGGTGCTGACTCGCCTTGCAAGACACCAGAAGGCGGCCTCCCAGCGAAACCACCTTTCAGTCAGAATAAAGGACGAGCCTCGGGTCCTCTCGCTCGAGATCAAGATCAAGACAGAAGCTGTGTTGCATTCAGACCTCCCACCAACGTGCCGCTTTCCTCTCGCCAACCACCCAACATGGTGCACCTCAGCCACATCCCCAACCCCGAGGACGTCGAGGACCACCTCGCAAAGGAGGTCAGACAGTTACACGTTGACGCAGCAGCAGAGGGTGACCAATTCACCACCTCTGTCTATGGCTCCAAGTTTGCCTCGCAGGATCTCCCTCGTTACGAGATTCCTGACGCCGAGATGCCAAAGGAGGTTGCCTACCGCTTGATCAAGGACGAACTGTCCCTCGATGGCAATCCCATGCTCAAGTAAGCCAGAGCTGGCCACAGACCTTTGTTGACCATACAAGGAGCCTCGAACTGATTATGCGTGCCTGGACAGCCTCGCCTCGTTCGTCACCACCTACATGGAGGACGAGGCCGAGAAACTCATGTCCGATGCCCTCTCCAAGAACTTCATCGACTACGAGGAGTACCCAAAGACAGCCGAGATGCAGAAGTGAGGCCCCTATACATTTCCCAGCTTCCTGCGCGAGCAGTCCAAGCTCCTGCCGGACCAAGTGATACCTCGTGTCTGGTCTTTTGCTGACTCGCCCCTTAGCCGATGTGTCAACATGATCGGAAAGCTGTTCAATGCCCCGACTGGCGAGGGCACTGGTGCCGTCGGCACTAGCTGCGTCGGCTCGTCCGAGGCCATCATCCTGGGTGTTCTGGCCATGAAGCGGCGCTGGAAGAACAAGCGCAAGGCAGAGGGCAAGTCGACCGAGAACCCCAACATCGTCATGAACTCGGCCGTGCAGGTCTGCTGGGAGAAGGCGACTCGATACCTCGAGATAGATGAGCGGTAAGATCTTGGTCTATTGTTCCGTCCCTTCCCTGAGCAATGTCCCCTGAGTCGCTGCACCGAATCTGGGATTAAGTCTTGTATGAGATGCTGATTATTAAATCAAAAATGCATAGTCTCGTCTACTGCACAGAGCAGCGATACGTTATCGACCCCAAAGAGGCCGTCGATCTCGTCGACGAGAACACAATAGGCATCTGCTGCATCCTCGGAACCACTTACACAGGCGAGTACGAGGACGTCAAGGCCGTCAACGACCTGCTCACCGAGCGTGGCTTGGACACTCCCATCCATGTTGATGCGGCCAGTGGCGGCTTTGTGGCTCCTTTTGTGAACCCAGGTGTGTAGATCCTCGAAGCACATGCTCCAGATCCTGAGCTCTAACCTTTCTTAGGTCTTGAGTGGGATTTCCGTCTGCCGCGAGTGGTCTCGATCAACGTCTCAGGACACAAGTACGGGCTTGTATACCCAGGTATTTCTGCTCCCACCCCCCCTCCTCCTCGTTCACTCTCACTAACCTGACAAAAAAAAAGGTGTCGGATGGGTCATTTGGAGGGACGCAGAACATCTCCCTCAGGAGCTGGTGTTCAACATCAACTACCTCGGTGCCGACCAGAGCTCATTCACACTCAACTTCTCCAAGGGTGCTTCGCAAGTGATTGGACAGTACTATCAGCTTATTCGGCTGGGAAAGAAGGGCTACACCCAAATCATGCAGAACTTGACAAAGACCGCAGACTATCTCTCGGACTCCCTACAGGCGCTAGGGTTTGTGATCTTGTCACAGAAATCCGGAGAGGGTCTCCCACTGGTGGCATTCCGCCTGCCACCCGACGAGGAAGAGGAACGGTCCTACGACGAGTTTGCGCTGGCGCATCAGCTTCGTGTTCGCAGCTGGGTTGTGCCGGCGTACACAATGGCCCCGAAGACCAAAGACTTCAAGATGCTGCGTGTCGTGGTGAGGGAGGACTTCACCCGCAGCCGGTGTGAGTCGCTCATCACAGATGTCAAGCTGTGTATGCAGCTTCTGGAGAAGATGGACAAGGACGCAGTGAATCGTCAACAGGAATACATCAACAAGCATCATCTCCACAGTGGGAAGTCGACACACAATCACCCTAAGTACAAGGTACGTCTTCACAAGTGTCCTTTAAAGAGGGTCTCTGCTCGCGTAATCTCTCCCGTTCCCCGTTCCTACGTCTCATGGAGGTTTTCGTCTTGCACTCTTTCCATGAGGGCCTGGACTGCCTGCTTGGAACTACAGTTTCTCAGTCGCGGGCGTACTGGTCTCCCTTCCCTGCACCCACTCCTGGAGTTCCGACCTGATCTGCACCGCACTTTCATAGCCACATGAAAGCACCACTCCACACGGGGCTGCCGGTCCGAAGCTGAACTGAGTCTGAGCTAACCCATCTCTGCAGAACGAGAAGCACTCTCTGCAAGGCAAGACGGGCAAGACCCACGCCGTTTGCTAGAAGCTTGTCAACCGCGTTGATTTGGTAGTTTGCTAGCCTCTATCTTTGGAGCAAAGATCAAGCCTAGAAATTTACACGGCTTCGGGCTGTTCATAGTTGTCATAAATGCACGTCAGGGTTTGCGGTGAATTGCTTTGCGGTGAATCACAGTTCGCTGCGTAAGTGGCGTAGGGAAAGGTAGCAAAGCAAGCGACGAATGCCTCCCCTGAAGTGTCTACATTGTCTTTTTGGCCTGCTGTTACACGAGAAAGACTCAGGTGCCAGGTCACAAGCCAGGTCACAAGACTAAACACCTGACTATGCAGTTTTCCTCCTGCGCACACACACAACAAGAAGCAAGCACACAAATGACCAGCCCAAAACTGACGGACCGCACGCACTTGGAAATGAAGACGCCCAAATGATACGCCGGATCACTACTCCCGAAAGCTCATGCCCCCTTCCCCCTCCCTGGCCTATGTTGTCCCGTGCAATTGAAATCCCTCCATGCTCATTCTTGCCCGCCCTTCATCCCTCCCCTACAGCTCGTCAACAACCATGTGCCGAACGGACGGGGCCGCCAAGGGTCTCTTTGCCCCTTGCATAGAGCAAAGCACCCCCGGGAAAACCGTTCTTTTTCATTTCATTCTTGACTTTTTTGCCAACTCCCGAATTCAACCACACCCCCTTTTTTTTCTTCTTGTCTCTTTCCACCCCCTCCATCCTTCCCCCCTCCACCCCCCCTTTGTGTGCGTTCCAGTGCAGCATTGCAGGTGTCAGCCTCACCGAGACTTCGTATTTTGGGGCCGTCATGGTTACACGCCGTGTAACGGTGGGCCAAAGGGCAGCAGCACCGGGCACCGGGGCCTCGTGTCCCGCGCGTAGGGGGGTGGGAGGGGCGGGGTGGGGCTGGGGTGGGAGGGGGGCAGATACAGTATTGTGTGACCGCCCCGGGGCCCCCAAGTACTACCTACTTGCTTGAGGACGTTTTGTCACCTTATTACGACACTTTTTCGAGAAAAAAAAAAAAAACGCAGGTATCCGGCCGGGTACTATATCTGTCGGCCGCAATGGCACGCAACAGCGTCGTAGTGGCAGTGAAGCGTTCCATTGAAGATGACGGGGAAAAAGGAAAAAAAGAGGGGCGGGGGGTTAATTGGTTTTTTTTTTTATCTCGGGTAGTGGGGGAGGGGGAGGGGTGTGTGTGTGTGTGTGTGTCGGTTTGGTGGGAAGAGCGTCTGGAATGTTCTCACCTTCGGCCGAGAAATAGGGGAGCCGTGAGCCAGCAACAAGGGGCCTGCTTGGCTGGTTGGTTGGTGTGTGTGTGTGTGTGTGTGAGAGAGAGAGAGATTGTTGTCATGTCACGGGGACTGGCAGGCTTGGTGCCCCGGGCGCGCGGGAGGACGGATGTCGTGCCCGAGGAAGGAGGTGGTGGTTGGGTGGTTGACTATGTCTGATGATGGGACACTGCCGTGTGCCATCTGGGGAAAACAGGGCAAGGTGACCCGAACCGGGCTCCATATATCGGGAGCCCGACAGTCCCCGAACTGCAGGGTGCTCGGTGCATTGTTGGGAGGGGAGGGAGGGGAGGGGAGGGGGAAAGGTCCAAACCTTTTGCATTGACACGGACAGAACACTCGGCATGCCGGCTTTCCTCTCAAGTCACGGCGCACAGCAGTTCGCTCACCTTCACCTCCACTCCGCTCTCAGTGTCCCACTGGAGCGGTCAAGAAGAAGGGGTCTGTGTGGTTTTGGGTATGGTATGGCTCTTCCATTTTCGCACGGTTAAGGTCCCAGCGCTCTCATACAACTCCCGGCAACTTAGCTGTACACAAGCACGATTATGTACATCCCGGGCGGGAACCTCTCGACTGGGCATTAGGTCGAGAGTCCTGCAACACAGATACTGATGAACATGTACAGTGGCCCCGGTGGCCCCGGTGGCCCCGGTGGCCCCAGTCTCCTTCTCCTTCACAGCAACCAGCAAACCACCTCCCAGTGCTCGCGTCGCTCCGTGTCTCATCCCTCCTTGCTTGTCCGCAACCGTCACACAGCCCCTCTTGGCCCCTGAAGTCTCGCCGCATAGTGCCATCGAAGTTCCAGTAAAGGTTGTACAGAGTAGGTCCTCCTCGCTCAAAGTGATCGCGCCGGAAGCCCAGACACCCCATAGATTGCTCATGCAACAGTCAAGAGAAAGATGAAAAGGGAGACAGAGAGACGTCGTGAGATCCATCCGTTGAGTCGAGTAATAATTTGAACCATCAAAATATGCCGCAACAAAGCCCTGTCCTGCGTCGTCGTGGACCAGACCACCACCTCGTTCACGGCTGACCGAGCCCTCCTCCCGCATTTGGTGTGACATGATGCCTTTTCGAACATTACGCTTGCTGAGGAACAGAACCAGCCGCGCTCTCACCCAAGTCCGCCCACATCACCCGTGAACAGAAGTTACGCAATGCCTAACCTCTTAACCAGAGACCCCTCGAGTCGTCCTGATCCTGCCCGCCCCTTCGCCGCCTTTGTCCTTGCCCTTGCCCCCAAACCTTCCATCGCCAAGCAAAGAAAATGTTGTATGAAATAGGTATTCGCACTGAATCAGACTGTCGATCGCTCGGGAAAAAAGAAAAGAAGGAGAGGAAAAAAAAAAAAAAAACCATTCTCAAAGCCAGGTATCGTGTATCCATTGGCTCGTCTCGTAGTCGTACACCCGTCCATGCAATGCACACCGGTATATCTAACAAAAGGAGTGCTCTCGTTGTGGGAAATCTGCGTGGTGAATTCATGAGACCCAAAGGCCGAGGCGATCACAGCATCTGAAGGGTTTCACAGCCGAGAACACGTCGTCGACCTGAGGTACATAGACGATGTCGTGTTGTCGTAATCCTAAGTGTCGGTCGGGTTCCCTCTCCGGGATGGCAGTGCATTGTCTGGCAGTGCAAAATCAAATGATGTTCGCAATGCTGATCCTGTCCTGGTTCTTCGTCTTGCCCGTCGTGGGGCTGTTGCCGTTGCTTCCTCCACCGCTGGGCCCCGCAGCTGAAAGTCCCTGTCCCATCCCGGGTTCCATCTTGACATGCAGTGGCGGCCCCGGCGGCGGCAGGGTGGATGGTCGTGCATGGGCCCAGGGTCCACCGCTTGCCGGTGCAGTGGGCGTAGTCGACCCGGATGACAGACCGCGGATCAACCCTTCCACCCTCTCCCATCCGCCCCAGTCTCGGCTTTCCTCCTCGCTGAGCCCAGCCCTGGCTTCCGAGCTGAACAAGGCTCCTTTCCCGTTTCCAGAAGCGCCGCTCCGTACCAGCCCAGGGCTGGGGGACTGTTGAGCTTGCGCGTCCCGTTCCCCGCCTGCCCAAACCCACCCGGTCTCTGGGCCAGCCTGAAGATCCGCACTGACATAGACGAGGAGCTCCTCATCCCTGAGAAGCGCGTCCTGAAGCGGACTAGGCTGCGGCCTCCCAGCAGCGGGAGGCGGCTGTGCGAGTGTCTGCGGGCTACTCCTAGCGATATATGCCGCATACTCGGTCTTCTTGCCCGCTAGCACCGCAGCGAAGAACGCGAGGAATCTCCCACAAGGTACCGTGACATCTCGCCGAGCGCCGATGGCGGCTATTGCCCGCATACAGGCAGTGGCTGCGTCCAGATATCCCGCGAGCAGGAGGAAGAGAGTGCAGCGGAAGACGTGCATGACGAGGAGGGACGTAGCACCGTCGGGCAGCTGAGGCGTAGTTCGGGTGATGAGGGAGGCAGTTTCCAGTGCCGTGTGGGTGCACTGTTCGATCGCAGAGATTCGGACGTCGGATGGACAGCTGGGCGTGAGGTTGTGCCTGTGGAGGAGTAGGCGCGCGTGGAGGAGGTAGATTAGCGGGTTGAGGAGATGCGGGCTCAACGGCACCTGGGACGATGGATCGCACGCAGGCGGGAACGTGCGCAGACAAGATGCGAAGTGCGAGTCGAAGGTCGCGAGACGGGTCGGTGCCACCACTGGGGAGGCAAGAGCCTTGTGAAGGGCACCGTATGACCGCACCACGTTGATAAGGGCGAGCAGTGAGTTTGTCAGGGGCTCGGCTCCTGCAGGGACTGTCATCCCGCCGTCGTGGATGTAAGCGTCGTCGACGCCTGCAGGGAGAGACACGTCGCAGTCAGAATCGTCGACCATGAGTGGCCGTCCCAGCTCCACAGAGAGGCTGCGGTCAAGAATGTAGATCGTCCACCAAGCTCTCCGACGCATTTCCCCCTCGACTACCGGCCACGGCCCTGATTCGGAGTAGAGCCCTAGGTCTTGTGCAACTCGGACGGCGTTCCCTAGACAATTCCAGGCGGCGGACTTCAGATTCATCTCGCTGAGAAAGATCGCTTGCAGAGTCAGTGCCCGCGAATCGTCGAGCACGAAGCTGTTGTTCCACGGATCGATCAGTTTCCGTGACATTTCGAGGAGCTCCGAACCGCGGTACGAACGCTCGCTTGGGGCTTCGGCGGTGAACAGACTGCCCACTGCCAGAACAGCGAAGAACACGGACATGAACGACGAAGGTACATTTTGTAAGTTCGGAGCCGCCCTGTACATATCCTCGATGCCCTGCTCGAAGGTGCGCCAGTGGAGGATTGGAAACATGCTATGGGTAGAGGTGAAGTAGCTGTCAAGCAGCTGTTTCGTCGCCTGTATCGGAGGCAACTCGGGCCTCTGCGCGTCGAACGAAGTGGGAGTGATAGAGTGACGATATTGCGCTGGCGGTTTCCAAACGCCTTTGGAGAAACTCAACAAATTCGATCGCGCCCTGGAGAGGTCATGCATGGGCGTGGGGCGCTTCCTTCTCTTGGGCTCCGCTCCAATGCTGGGAAGCTGAAGGGGTAGCTGCTCGATGCCCTCGGCGTCCACGTCCAGCTGTCCGTCCTTTTCTGAGATCATGCGTCGGAGGCTGTTGTTCTCCCTGCGGACACGTTCGATCTGCTTCTCAAGGTCCTGCACTTGCTTGATGGACGACATGCGGCGATTCGTCTCCTTGGTGAACTGGCATTTGACATTCCGGCTGGAGCATTCGGAGCAGCTTGTCGTCTCGGTCGCGTCGCACTTGACCTTGCGTTCTCGGCAGGCGTCGCAGCTGGGATCTTTTCTCCTCTGGCGGTAAGCCCGCTTCTGCTGCACATTGCTGCTGCTAGCGGACGTTGGTGGGAGCTGGGCATTGGCTGTTCCTGGCGTGCTGGCAACGGAGTCATTCGACGGTAGAGAGTCCCGCCCGATCATGGTCGTCGCGGTGACTGGAGTATACGGCTGGAAGGACGAAGACTGGTGAACCGGAGGCAATGGGGGGATACCGATGGGGTGTGGTGCTGGCGCCGGGTTCGACCTCGCACTTGTGCTCATCAAGCCGCCCAGGTACTGGGCAGGAGGCGCTGGAGAAGTTGCAGAAGATACTGAAGAAGAGTCGTATGACCTTGTGGAAGGGTTGGGAGATCGAGGATATTGGTTGTGTGACGCGGCTGCCATGTTCGACGAGTCTAGAGACCAGTGGTGTCTGGTCTTGTTCGGCAAGGACCCCACAAGCTCCCCAATAGGCGAGATTCCGGGGAGCTGTCTGTCGAGAAACATGCAGAGTTATATTCCTGGGGGTAGTCTTCTTGTCTTCTGTCTTTGGTCGGGCCGGACCAGAGTTAAGACTTGTGGACGAACTGAGAGCTGCGATGACTTGGGCGGCGGACTTCGCTATCCCATTTACCTGCCCCCTCCACGGCTCCCGAATTAAGACCACGACTGGTCTCGCACACACAGACACTGGTGGTTATCTACCTGGTCGATCAGGATTGGCAACGCAGAGATGTCTCAAGCAGTCTCCACCCCAATTCGTCAGGACACTGGTAGGTGTTTCCTCTTTGGCGGCAACTTCGCAGTGCTGCAGTTCCTGTGCGACCCCGATGCGCTCTGGTCCTTGGTGTCATACAGCTGCTCGTCTGACTTCCCCTGCCCTGGCGAATCTTCAAATCCACAGTGGAACTAGATGGGGCCCAGTCCGTCGTGAAGCACGTCGACACGCGCAGTGCTGCATCTGCTGGTCTGTGACTGCCCACCCAGTTGGCGTAAAATCTCGCTCCAAGTTGCCGAAGAAGGTACCTGGCCGCGTTTTCTGTGGACAGAGGAGTTGGACAGGAGATTGACGTTTGGCGACACAATATCCGCAGCCAAACTCGCAGGCTTCCGTACGAAAGATGCAGGTCAGTTCCACCGAGCCGCCAGGTTGCAGAGCTGAGCAGGCTAGAGGCAGGTCCGGATTGAGTCGGCAAACAGAGAGAGGATCCTGCCGATGAAGATCGAGGAACATGCAAGCTTAGGAAAGCAGGGCTTGTGCGGGTGATGACAAGACAAGGGAAAAGGAAGAGCCTAGGCCTATGGGGTGACTAGAGGAGAAGATGACTACTAGTATGTCGAAGGAAACGTCGACAAGTATGGCTCCGAGGTCAACTTAGCTCGAACTTGAGAGGGAGTGAAAGGAGATCTCCGTGTATCCATGCAAGCTTGACTTTGACTTGCCATGACAAGTTGGGGCCTGTAAGTGGAGATCGATGTGGAGGGAGGAGCTGTCTCGGTACGCACAGCTACCCTGTCTGTACGTACGTAGCACTGCGCAGAAGGCACCATGCACGCCGTCTCCGACTCTGCGTGGTCCATCCGGTCAGGGGGTTGCAGCTTGCCGGGGCTCTCCGCGTGTTGACGCTGAATCGGAAGAATTATCTGGAGAGATGAATCCTCTAGGCCCACTTGACGAGGTCCCCCTGGCGCACAGTGGCCAGTGGCTAGGGCAGACCAACAGATCTTGAATGATGTTCAACAACCGGCATCGCTGGCGTGTTTCGCGGCCCAAGGGGCTTTGTGGGCAGGCGTTTTCTTCCAGTGACCTTTGTACCTGCTAGTCATGGACCCCAGAGCGAGCCCCCTGTTCCCCATGGGTCAGCCAGCATCTACAATCGAAGCGACCGCTGCGTATACAAGAGTTGAATTAAGTCATGGGTAATGGTTGCTGCATTCCCGGCGGTGACAAGCCGGCTACTTTTCCGCTCCTAGCTCTGGGGATAAAATAGAGTGTCGCTTCCGGACGACTAAGCGTTGCCCTCCACCGCGCGAGCTGACGGCCAGGGCCAGGCCAGGCCAGTGCAGAGGTCAGCCGCCCGCGGCAGTCCCCATGCTGGTCCTTTTCTTTTGAGACCTCGGGCAAGCAGACCTGTAGTTAGCTGGTCAGGCGACGACACTTCATGGCGTTGCAGGATGTTACACTCAAGACTGATGAACAACCTGAAGTATCCAAACACTAGGTGCCATGCGGCTTCCTACCCCTTTTCTGGCATGTGGGTGCCACGCTTCTAATTATGACAAGGTTTCAACTGATGGCGAGCTAGAGGGGTGCCGAAATCATGTTCATGCGACTGGGAGACCCCTTCACGGGCTGCGCTTCGGCTGCCGCTCTGAATGGGTACTTATGGATGGCTACCCCGGAAGCTTGAACGGACGGACCTGAACCCTGCAGGCGCATGCGTCGCCAGTGCTGTGTTCCTATTAGCTAGAAAATGGTGTCAGACGTGTGGAATGTTGGCACGTCCAGCACTGTACTAGGTACCTATACAAGTGGTCGTAGCCGCGACCCTCCGTGCGCTACCCGTGGTGGCCGTTGATGACTTGCGCCGTTGCTTGCTGGAGAACTGTCGGCCTGGTCGCCGAAATCGAGTTAGTACCTCCAGTCTCTGGTCTGCGTTAACAAGGTTGCTGCGCTTGGTTCGGCAAATGATATGCATTTGCCATTACTGGAATAAAGACTTTCGTCCAAACTCTGTGCCACTTGTTCTGTACACCGGGAGGTGTTGGCCCAGCCTCTACACCACTTACGAGTCCCTTTTGGCTTGTGCCGTGAGAATCTGACAGAGCTTGGTGTCTGTCGAACCGCTTCGGTACCAGGTACCAAAGTCCTGTGGTATGGCTTGCTAGCGATTGGCGGACCCAGAGATCGGGGATTTTTACTGACAGCGACGCCGCACCGGCGAATTTTCCCCACTGCCGGGTCAAGTCTCCCTAGAATGGGCATGGCTGTGGTCGTGTGGAATGGATCCAGATCCTCCTCGCTTCGATCAATGAAACAAGGCAGGAGTTCGGCAACGCGGAGTCCCACACAACTCAAGATTGAGATATCAGGGGTTTTTGGCGACATCGCCGTGCCTCGTTTGCAGCACTGCCCTTGGTGTGTATGCCTTGTTGTACCTGTCGGGTGGAATATCGCAAAGCAGACTATCCGTCGTGGCTGGCCTGAACAATTGCTGCTTGAAGTCAAGAGCCCTGTAGCGTGATTTTTGGGGTACGGCATTGGCGTCTTGTCAGCGCCACCGTGCCCGGGGTGGCGTCGACGAGTCCATCGCAGAGCCCTGGTTATTAGCTGGCCGTGCTTGCTCCTCACGCAACGGCTGCTTGCTCCCTGCTCGCGGTCTGCAGTACAGGAATGAAGGGGTGGCAGGCTCCTCGACAAGGCATGGGCGCAGGTTTCTCAAACGCGTGGCGTCAGATGGCGCCGCCGCCAACTGTGAAAGGAATCCATTGCGCTTGACGGGACTTTGCTCGCCGCTGGTGGGCGTTTCTTCAAGGCTGCCAGGGACAATGTCCAATTTGAGGCTGGTTCCCGGCTTCCTGGCTATGCAAGCCCTGAGGCTGTAGTGTATGCATCTAGTAAGGGGTGGGAGTTGGTTTGGTTAGGACCCACTATACACGCAACTGCTCCGACTTGGCTTTTTCCAGGCACAAGGGGATGCGGGAAAGCTGGCAACGTGCCGGAGCGACCCATGTACCACAGTACACAGCACCATGCGATACAGTACGTAGGACATGCATGTATCTTCTATACAATGTGGCACGTTGGTTCTGTAGCAAGGGCTAGGTGGAACTTCCCGTGTGGTGACTGGAACAAGTCTCCGAACAGCGACAAGGGAAAAAGAACTGGGGATTTGCTGACCAGTGGATCTGAACAGCCCCCGACATGGCCAGCCGGAAGTCTACCGCCTGGGCCAGGGAGTACCGTATCCCACTACACTCAAAGGTCTAGAGCGTGTCCGACGTGGTGCCGGGTCCAAGTACCGGGGGCTCAGCAGTGGCAGACTATTGCGATCTACCAAGACGAGCTTGTTGAATTTTCGTGGTGCACTGCGGCACTTGTTGGACGTCGTGTTTGTGTGACGGAATGGGCCCGGCAAGTGGTCTTGTCGCCATGACTCCGCTCCCCGAGCGTTGCTGTTGGGCTCTGGTACCGGGAGATCAAAGTTGGAGCTACGGCTGTCCCAACAAGGGCGACAGAACCACAGTCAAGGAAGTCGTCATTAAAAGCCGCACCTTTAGACTGGATGTGCGTGGCTGTCACCATGGCCTCGGTCCGTCGCTAGTGGCCCTGGGCAATAAACTTAGAGCGGATGCTGTGAGGCAGCATGCAGGCCCTGTCGGCTCCAACTGGACGAAGCCGAAACAGTACGAAGTCTTGCGAGGCCGTGGGGAATGGACCGACGGCACAAAAATCTGCCCTGGCCTTCTACCGACCTGGACTGGACGAGGCAGACGTCGCACTGCACAGACAGGCGTGGGTGTGAATGGCTGATTTTCTGATGTCCGGGCCCGACAGCGTAGCACAAAATGAGATGGTCAGCGTCAGGGCCCGTGTGCAGTGCTCTCCGAGTCTCCGAGGACGACCAAGCCTGAGCGAGAAATGATGACTGTTGAGTTGAGTCTGGGCGTTCCCCGGCACGCCATGTGCCACCCGGGCTGGACTGGCAGACTGGTCGAATCCGCCATCACCAAAGCACCGGGTTCATCCACAGCCAAGTGTCGTGGCGGCTATACCGCATGTGTCCGCGGGGCAGGGCGGCAGGGCAGCAGGGCAGGGCGCTGCTACTGTGGGTGGTGTACAGAATGTATAGTAGAATGCTAGTAGTCTAATAAGTGAGCTGTAGACCGGGCCTTGATCTCGAGTCTCTAGTCTCTGGTCGGTCGGCAGCTTCCAAAGTACGAGCAGACTTTGACTCTGATCAGCAAGATCGTCGGCGCCACATCATGCAACTTTGGGGGCGATGATCTCGCGGGAACTGCAAAGGCTCGCGGAGGGGATCAACGAGAGCAGAGGCCCCGTCTGCCAGGACATGGGTGGCTGCGGGTTTCTTGCTGGGCTGGTCTGATGTAGCCTGCGGAGGGGGTCCCGACGTTCAGACGGTGATGGCGATGGCGATGGCGATGGCGATGGCGATGGCGATGCCAACGGCGATGTGTAGTAGGACTCGATGGACACCTGACGCCCACTCCCACGCCCACGCCCACGCCCACGCCCACGCAAAAGATAACCTGTCTCGGTCGTTGGGCAGTCCTCTAACAGTATATGGCAAGTTGGAGCGAGGCAGGCACAGGGCACAAGCAGACGGAAGGGTGGTTCCCCACACGGGACGCGGGTGCCAGGTACTAGGTATCAGGTACTGGCTACGTAGCATCGCTGCAGCCTTTGGTGCAGGCCTAGGACCCCGGTACTTGGCTTCGCCAACCCCTCCGAACCCTTTCAACCGGCTGTCTCCAAGACTTAGATTACCACAGTATTGACGCACAGCACAGCACAGCATACTCATCAACAGCGCCCGCGCGCCCGCGCGCCCGCAATCACCGCCCACGGCTGCGACCTCAACCGGAATCTCACCTTGTTCTCTCTCTCCTCACCGGTGCGGTGCTGTGTACCTCACAGTACCATGCCGTGCGTACAGTATGGGCATGATGGCATTGACACTGCAACCTGGACGGCCTGGAGACACAGATTGCCCAGGCGAATCATGCACGACATCAAGACAGGACGGGCAATGAGGCAATGCTACGCTGGTGCCATGTGCTTCCAATGCTACAGACCACTTTCTTGCCTGTTTCTTGTCATGTCATCTCAGGAGGTGCCACTCGTCTCGTCTCATTTCATCTCATCTCATCAAGCTTGACAGCCCGCTCTTCTCTAACCCCTACGTACAGTACATACAGTATAGCACAGCGCACACATCCTCGAGCGTGTTGTCTCCTTCGTGTCTCTTCCTACAGCCAAGAGCGTCGCAATTGGCACCCCTCTTCTTCGCGCTCGGCAATGTGCGCTGCGAACCTCTTCACAGAGACACCGTGCCTTGCCTAGCTACCTCCACCTCCAAAGAACCAACACAATGCAGCTGTCGTTGCGTACATAATGTAGCGCTGAGGGCATCACCATGCTAGGCAGAACCAAAAAGAGGAGGAAAAAAAAGGAGGAAGAAAAAAGGAAGAAAAAAAAACAACCCCAAAACCAAACCTGGCAATATGGGATACTTCCGTCGCAACAGCAGTGTTGGCAAATGTGAATCGAACATCTTGGCTAATTACTTAATTACATACGTACATACATACAAACAAACAAACAAACAAAATAAGGTCCTCGGGTTGTATGCGATGCAAAGTGCCAGGCACACACACACGCACACACGCACGCACACACACACTCTCTCTCTCTCCGAGGTCGCCTGCAAGAGTGCCTCTCCGCACATTCTCTCCTGTCGTCGATAATAGACCACAGCCAGCATCTTACGCTTCACCAAAACGGGCAGTCGATCGCGCGTCGAAGGATTTGTCTGGGGCACATCAATCTCAGGACCCACGGTCCAGAACATTACTGATTACAGTACCAGTACACCACTACCATAGTGGACTAGGCGCCACGTTTTCCCTTGCCTCTGGCCGTCTTCGATGGCTCCTCTTGGCACGGCGCTCAACAGTCGAGCCCACGACCCGCGGGTTTCATCCCACTCTCCGCCTCTGTTTGCTACAGCAATCATGTCGGGGGATTATCTCATGCCTGTTTGCACCCAACATCCCCCTCCGAGGCCACGAATGAAACCTCCGCGATCAGTCCAGGGGCCGCCCTGTCACCGCACTCGTCACAAACACAATGTATCTAACGAGCGCTAGCCGGAGGAATTGGCAGGATGGGTGCCATGTCGGCTGGCTTCAGCGCCCATCGAACAATCGGCTCTACACCCGGGAGAGCTCGCGCATGCATATGCCAGACAGCCTCTGCCTCCTCGATGCCACTCTTCCATGGCGGGACCGGGCATTCCGCTGCCCTGCGCGCCAGAGCCCACAACATGAAACCCTGTCGGGCTGTACTGCATAGTACTGTACAGTACGGAGTAGCTGCCCTCTTTTGCCAGGTTGTCGGCGTCGGCTATGACCCATCAGACCCATGTTTCCCCATTGAACCCCCAGCAGGGAGCGACGGCCGGTTGGCCGGGTGCCGATAAAGGTGGTGCCCTGTGGCCGTTGATGTGCGCCCTGGCTAGCCCGGTTGTCCACCAGCCGGCTAGCCTGCCAGCCATCACCTCGAGATCACGACATTGGAGAGTACCTGGGCCAAAAAGACGTGGGTGCCCTGCCCTTCCTCAGAAACGCAGGAATGACACCCTGTTTCCCGGAAGCCAAGCCCGCCCCTTGTCCATCGTGTCAACCCAGACCGACCGACCGCCTCTGTTCGAGCGCCCCGCGGAGCTGCGTCCATCGAGGAGACGGACGGACAGACAGATAGACAGACACACGCGCGCGCGCGCACACACACACACACACACGCACACACACACACAGGAGCTGTGCCACAAAGCGCCATTTGCAATGCACCGTCCAAGATGGACCGCAGTCTGATCACGCTTACGATACCGGCTGCCGTCCAGTCCAACCTGGATATCAATGCTTGGCAAGCCACGTACAATGGCGAAGGAATCGGGACGGACGTTTTACTCATTCTGGACCGCTAACGACTGATCTCGGGCGTGGACACGGGGTCGGGGGCTCAGCTGATGGGTTCTTGGTACGAGTACTCCGCACACGGTGAGACTGAGCAAGGCTTCCTCCGCTACAGCTCCGCCTCGGAACGGCACACGGGCAAGTCGTCTTGACTCCGCTGCCAGCTCCGCTTTGTATGAACCGACTCGCCTCGCCCTGGGCAGACGACCAGTTGCAGACCAATCATTGAGGAATCTCGGGAGCTATCATCCTTACCTTACACTGGCCACTGCCCGTGCGAGAACCCACATCCCGCAGCTTCGGTACTCAAGTTTGCTTCGCGGCACCTTCAGGCCAAGACACAAGGGTAAAGAGGTCTTCCCTTGTCAGGCAAACACCCGGGTCAACAGCACGGTCACGGCACAACGGCCATGGTCTGATGACCCTCAATGCTGCCGATGACTGCTAGGGCCGTCTATCTGAAGCAACAATATCCGATCATTGGAGCTTTGGAGGCCTGCCGGTCAATCAGATTAATTCGTCTCTCGTTGTCCCGATGACTTCGATGGCCACTGCAGAGCAAGTCATTGCTGAGTTTACTCAACATTGGCGTGCTGCAGGCCCTGAGATTTACAACACGGACACTGATGTTTGCCACTGCAAAGCTAGTTACAACTTATTAGACGCCTCGTGGCGCTTACGGCGCAAATACAGAAACATGCCAGAACGCCAAACGCCATTGGTGCAACAACCGGTGACACAAAAATCCAGACCCTGGCTTCCGCTCCGGCGTGCCGCTTGCCGCGCATAAGCTGTCTAGTTCACTGGATGAGCCAGACCTATACAGGGTCCTGGCATGGTCTTCCAGAGCAATGATCCTGCGGGCGAAGACACGAAATTTCAACGTGCGCGCACATACTTCTAGCCTATCGGTTGACACAAGGGATGGCCAAACCACCCAACTCGCTCTCGTGTCTGCGTTGTGGCTGTTCACCTAGTCTTCGAGACCCCATCGTCATTTGGACGTCATATATGACTTCGCTTCGGCGTTGATAACGGCTGTGATATAGCCCCACGTTCTAGAGACGGCGGCTACCGACAGGGATGCTCGGAGTGTGACTCGTGTGTTTGAGGATCTTGAGGAGTACAGTACGTCTGCCAACAAGGCACTGCGACCCTTGGACATGCCCCTTCGGCACAATCCAAAACACATCGACAGTGTGACGGGTAAGCTGCCCGATCAAGCATCGAGACCCGGAGACTAGCTGGAAGCCAGCCGATTGCCGAAAAATCCAGCGTGCTGAGGGAATGATCGACGTTTCCTGTGTCACCGCCGAAAATAGCTCAAATGAATAGACTTCTAGTGGCTAGCGATACTTACGTAATGGCATTCATGGCATTGCAGAGCACGTCACCCTCGGCCATACCATTTGAGGAATTTCGAAAATCTCCATCAAAAACGTGGAAGCAGTGACATTTTCTTGAGGTGGAGGTCCAGATCCGTGGTCTCAACGGGCGCGAACCCAGCGCAGATGACCGAGTATTGAAACAGAAGGGGCCGTTGCCGATCACCACACTCAAGCAAGCATAGCCCCTGCTTGAGACAGCGATCGCCGGCGGCTCTCGACGGAATCGTGATTACTGCTCGCCTGGGTCAAGGCTTGCCGACATGGGCAGCGATCCGCGTGGGCAGAGTGGGCCAAGGTTCGGCGAAGACATCCATTTGCAACGAACATGAGTCGTGACCGACTCCTTGTTGCTCACGGCAGATAGACACAGGGCACAACAACGATTGTTGTCTGGTCGTGGGTGCCGGTGACCCGCCCACTACAATATCGGGCCGCTGATGCGAGCCCTAGAGCACGTTAGTGACTACTGGTGTGCTTCAGACGGACTGGTCTAGGTAACGCTGGGACAAAGCATCATCCACATTTGCAGAAGCAGCAATGCTCAACGTTGTTGGGGAACATCCGAGATCCAGCACCGAGCTAGCAGAGGTGTTGAAGCGGTTGGGGCCGCGTCGTCAGTGCGCCTAAGATCCAGGGACCACTCGTCCCAATCCGGCTGGCCCTCGCTGTCTCAAACAAAGGGCATCTATAGCCTCCCTCCCGGTCCGCTACACTTGGCTAGCTCTCATCTAGGCGACACGGCCGCTGGACCTCTGAAGAAATCGTCCGAGGCCTTTGCTTGGCTTCCGTCGCCGAATTGAACGCGGCTTGCTCGATCCACCAATTGAGGTGGTACACGAGCTGGTACTATGCTCTGATACAATGGCAGTTGCAATTTCCAGGCCTCGTGCCAAAGTCCTGGCAATTCGATCCAGGAAAGCCTCGCTAAGAATCGTGTTATCATGTCATTTCCACGCCCAGCATTCCGCTCTAGGCCCCTTGTCGACACCAGAGAGTAATAAGCAGCTGCAATTCGAGATACCCCTGTGTTTCCTATACCCCAGGTTTCATCTGCACAATGCAGCAGCTTAGACAGTCATCCCACAATCGCCCCGTCGAAGGACGAACAAGCGCTGCGACGCAGAACGGGCTGTCCAGCACCTTCCCTGGCAACTCTAACCTGGAGAATTAACCGAGAAGCAGCCAGGTCGAGATATGGTTCGAAGATATCTGTCTGTCATGCGGGACCTGTTCGCATCATATCACCTCGAACGCTCGGCAGTGTCCTCTCGGAACACCAGAACAGATCACCCCCCGTCTTAGGCGCCTGCCTGCTGCAAGCCCATGGGCGATTCGCGTATCGGAACCAATGTACTCAGACCGGTGTGAGCTAGGGCAACTAAAAAGTAGGTAGGTCGAGAGGGATGATGAATATCTCAGATATCGACTCAAAGCGATCAAGCCAAGTAAAATCCATTTCCGGCATGCAGAATGCACCGGCGAAAACAAAATCTGATTCTCTTCGGGCACTATCCTGAAGTGTTTGGTATAGACAGGCCCGGGGAACCGAAAGGCACGTCAGTGGCCCATCCCCAGAAACATGCCTGTTGAACTTGGGGGTACAGTACAAGCTTGCATCTCCCGATTATCATCTTCGATTTCTGTAGGTCAATGGCCTGGAAAATCCTGTTGCTCATGCATACCTGCAGCTTTTCCATGGCATCACAGTCACCGCCATGGTATATATGTCTAGCCGTTTTGAGGCCTTGCAGATAACGGATTTCTTCTTTCTTTCGATCTGTAACAAGGCATCGTTACAGATAGGATGCCGGCAAAAGAGGCAACCTCAGCGGTCATGATGGCTTCATTGGAATGTCTTTTCTTCGACTAGCCCCTGTGTATTGTTATCTCTCCTCCGTGCCTCGAAACTTACCGCGTCACGACGTTGGCAGGTTCCGAAAGCCTATGGCATGTGTCATGAGGACGTTGAAACTCGAATCAACAAGGGCTGCCAAGCAACATTCACCGACCGTTGAGCCGATGCTTCTCTTACCGCGGAGGTTTGGCCTGATGTTCCTAGCTTGGCTTGCCGCACGCTCGGGCCTGACCACCCAGTTGGCTTTGCTGTTAGCCGAAGTCTTCGAGATCGCCCAAGGAGAATCTCGCATGGCCATGGCTCAAAAAAACACCTCAGGGAAAATCTCGACTTCTGCTCAATCTAGCCGGGGGCATGGCTTTCACGGCCGTTTAGGAGCACGTCCACGATTGGCATCTTTCCTTAGCCGGCTTAGCAAAACAAGTCCCTTTTTTTCGGCGTGGTCATGTCTTGTTGCCTTGCTGTCCCTTCTCTCCTTGTGTGTCGCACGTGACACATTTGTCTGCTCGAACCAATTCACAGGCGATACCACTGTGACGCGCCCGGGTCGGGGGTCGCCAGTGCTCCTAGTCCACGTGAAGCTCTGCGTGACAGTTCCTTGACAGGCCGGCCTAGCCGAGAGGAGCTTTGGCACCCGGGCAATGATGGGATGGCAGGTACTCCGTACACAGCGCCGATGCTGCCGTGCCAGTTGTGCCTCTGCCGCCACTCAACTGGACTGATGTTGCCGTTGCAGTCGCGCTCGCACGTCCAACAAGAACTTTGCTCGAGCTTAAAACGTTCCAATCCCAGGCGGAACAGCGGGTAAGACGGAGACAGCCAAACTTGTTGGCAGAGCAGCCGCAACCTTATCGCGTATGCGACGTTGAAACGGGTCACACGCGGACCTGTGCGCGCACAGGAATAACCTTTGTGTTTATTATTACAACACGCCACAAATGGTGGTTGTCTTGCATGGCAGCATGGCTGGGCTGGGCTCGCATTGAGCAGAGACTGCCTGCCAGGCCTGCCAGCCCAGCCTTGGTCCAACGCCCGCCGGCATCTTCCCTGCCGGATTCCGGGTCGCCATGCGACCGGCGGCATGGAAATCCATTGCCGTGGGACGTGTCAAGGGAAAGAAAAAAAAAGGGGGGGGGATAGTGCTACCACGCCTCCTCCTTCAACCACTGGCCACCTTGCAGAATGCCGATAGGGGAGTGCTGTAATCGAGCACCCGTGAGTCGTGCCCGCAGTTTCGATGGAGGCTTGCCACCCTGGAATCCTGCTTTTTTGTCCCGCTTCCCTTCCCTTGCGCCGAGACCTGGCCCCTTCAACTGTTCCGGCTGACGACGACGGCGCCAGTGGTGTTGCGCGATGTTCCTTGCACCGACGAGACTCAATGTGACCGGGTTTACGAGTCTCCTTTCGAGAGGGCAATGCGCACTTGCCTAGTCTACTTTGCAGGCCGTGCAGTGTGCGTTCCTGGGGCCTGCCTGACCCGTCGGAAGCCCTGGGACAGGGAGCCTGCCTCTTGGCCTTGCTGACAGGTGTCACTAGCTGACCATCACTGGCAGGCTGGGTGGCAGCGAGGTCCTTGACAGCGCAACCTTGAGGTGTAGCTGTGCGGTGGCGGTATTTCCGAAAACGACGAGGTGTGCCTACGGAGATTGAGAAAATGACTTGCTGCCATGCCATGCCATGCACGGCATCCAACGTCGGGCTCTGTCAATCTTATTATTGCTGCTATTGCTTTTTGTTGTGTGGCTGCCTCGGCTGCTTCGAGTAGTGCCCGTCCGCAAACTTCAGCTACACGTGTGATACCCGGCCGGGCTGGGGCGGGAATGGAATGGAACGTGCCGGGAAAAAAAAGCTGGGGATTTATTAGCAGAAGCGAGGGGGGGGGGTGTACGCAAATGTCGACCTGTCACTACGGAGTACAGCTGTGATGGATTGTCCACGACCATCGGTACGCTCGGATCTTGCCCCCTGTGCCCCTGAACGTGGCTTGGCACGAAGGCAGGCAGGGCTGTGACCATGCCTGCGCCTGGCCTGCGCCAGCGACAACACATATCGCGAGGTTCCCAGGGTCCGAGATATCCTGGACAATGGCTCAGCAAGAAGCACTTCCCTCCGTCTGAGCTCAACGACGTCCAGGTCGGATTTGCCGGTGACGATTTGGGACACCTGCAAGGATGACAGGAGAGCCCGATCAATTTTGCTAGCACCGCGGGCCGGCAGATTCCAGCCTCAGGCTTGAGGGCCGGCGGTCGCCGGGTCCCTGCAAAGTGGATTAGAGACGACAGCGAGCTAGAGGGCCACGAGAGGCGAAGACCACCACCAGATGGAGCAGAATGGGAAAACTCTGCAGCCGTCTGCGAGATAGTGTATTTTATCTTCCACTTCAACATGAGTATGAGCTGATGTGCCTCTCCCAATACTGTTTGTCGAGTGAATAAGTCGTGCCGATCCCCTTGAAGGCCTTCCTCATCGCCGGGCCAATTTGAGTCATTCAGTCAGTTTCCGATTCAGTGAAAAAAGGGGGGGCTGAAAGCAAGCAGAGCTTGAACAGAGACGTTGGCGGTACGAAACAGTGACAACGCTGCGGTGTATCCTCATTTAAAGAACATTGCTCAGACGGCTGGGATTGAAGAAGGCAGTCGTGATAAACGCCAAGTTACTTTCTTGTACTGGAAGTGACAGTTCATCTAAAACGGCCCTCAACACCAACGCGACGACACTGCCGTCACCTTTCACCTGAAGGCAGGCCACGCAGTCTGAGACAGTATTTGAAGTCGCGCGGACACGGGCCGAGACGTCACACAGCCCGTCTCTGACGAGATCTCAAGAGAAACACGCAGTGCCCTCAGCGACTTGATCCTCAGACCCAAGATCCAAGCTCCAAAGATGGCAAAGCACGACCTGCGCGACTTTCTGGCGGCGCTGCCCAAATGCGAGCACCACATGCACCTAGAGGGCTCGCTCAGCCCGGAGCTGCTCTTCTCGCTGTCGGAGCGCAACAAGATCGCCCTGCCCGCGGCCAGCGAGGACCCGGCCTTCGCGTCGCCGGCGGCGCTGTACGAGCGCTACGCCAGGTTCTCGTCGCTGGACGACTTCCTGCACTACTACTACATCGGCTTCACGGTGCTCATCCACGAGTCGGACTTTGAGGACCTGGCCTACGCCTACTTCGAGAAGGCGGCCGCGCAGGGCGTGCGGCACGCCGAGGTCTTCTTCGACCCGCAGGTGCACGTCAGCAGGGGGGTCGCGTACGAGACGGTGGTGGGCGGCTTCACCAAGGCGAGGGCGCGCGCCGAGGAGTCGCTCGGTGTGACGAGCCTGCTGATCCCGTGCCTGCTGCGGCACCTGCCCGTGCCCGACTCGCTGGCCTGCTTCGAGACGATGCGCGCCGCGGGCCACTTCCGCGACGGCACGCTCGCCGGCATGGGCCTGTGCTCCACCGAGAAGGACAACCCGCCGTCGCTGTGGAAGGAGGCCTTCGGCCTCGCCGCCAAGGAGGGCGTCAGGCTGACGGCCCACGCCGGCGAGGAGGGCCCCGCCGCCTACATCACCGAAGCGCTCGACGAGCTGGCCGTGTCGAGGATCGACCACGGTGTCAACGCGCGGCACGACGAGGCCGTCATGGAGAGGCTGGCCAAGGATAGGGTGCTGCTGAGTGTGTGCCCGCTCTCCAACGTGGTGCTGAGGGGCGTCACCAAGGTTGAAGAGGTGCCGATCCGGACGTTCCTGGACAAGGGCGTGCGCTTCAGCATATCCAGCGACGACCCGGCGTACTTTGGCGGGTACATCCTGGACAACTACTATGCCGTGCAGGAGGCTTTCAACCTCAGCGTGGACGAGTGGAACACGATTGCGGTGAACGCCGTTGAAGGGAGCTGGTGCGGCCAGACGCGGAAATCTGAGATCCTGTGGGAAATCGAGAAGCTCGTGGCAGAGACCAAGAAGTGATACCGCATAGATTTTACAGATTACAGACTTAGTAGTTATGAAATGTCCAAGATGACCGATCGCTGATATATATAAGACCGAAGATCTGGCTGGCTCGAATACATGAAGAATTGCCATATGCCTTCTAGCACCGAACGCCCAACTTATGCATGTTTAGGTCAAGGAAACAATTCCGAACTACCCACCAAGATGGAAACGTCGATAAGGAAATGCAACGAATATGAGTGAATCTGTTCTAGACCGCCTTGGTGATCAAATTACGATACCTCGCTGGGACCATCCATTCTTTCCCTTCCAGGCCCAAAGCACCAGCAGGCATGAAATCCAGACACTGACCGCCATCGCCCAGTAAGCGGTGGCATAGCACTGCGTCCCATAGCAGAAGATGTCGCCATTCCCTGCCTCTGGTGGGTTGGGGCTCTTCTCTGCGCCAGCTTGGTAGACGGCCGAGTAGACCAGTCCCCAAAGCGTGTTTCCCAGTGCTGGGAAGGTAGCCACCAGGCCCCAATTCGTCCCAAAGTTTTCGACGCCCCAGATAATCGTCACAATAATCGGGGTAATGCTGAACAGCGCTCCATACCCGGCCCCGACGAGACTAGACACGATCCAGAAGCGCTCGCCGTGGTTCTGAACCGCCCCTGAGGCTAGGATGGCCAAGCCTATTGACATCAGAATGGCAAAGAAGAGCAGGAACGTGACGCGGGAAACGGTGAATTTCATCCGATGGAGTATCGTTCGAGGAGGCTGTGATGAAGGGATCTGTACGTATTGTGACGCAGGCGTCGGAGCCATGAGATCCGTCAGGGCGCCGACTAGGAGACGGACTATTGTACTTGTCGCACAAATGATGGAAACATGTGTCGCGGCTGATGTTGATGAGCCGATTTGGATGGCAGTCGGTGGATGGAGAGTCTTGATGACGGTGCCCATGTTGTTGATGAAAGCCTCACCAGGCCCAATCGTGCAGAAGAATCCGGCCGCGAGGAACCACATGGTGTGGTCGTTCAGGAAGCGTCGGGTCTCAGCGTTGAGAACCCAGTTCTTCTTGAACTTTGCATCATCCTCCAAGTCCTTGGCCGGATCCAATAGGCGAGCTTCCTCCTCGTCCTCCATTGGGTTGGACCTTTCGAGCGTGCCATAGCCGCCGGCAGACGTGCGTCCAGGCGTGAACAATGCACTCCCGTCAAGGAGGCCACTTCTCTCCAGCTCTTCCACAGCCTCGTCAATGAGATCTTGCTCATCGATGACTTTCATAGTGAGCGTTCCGATGGTGCCCACCACGAAGAGTAGAATGGCCAGGAAGATGAAGAAGTAGAAGACATCCACGTCTCCCTTGCTTCCGTCAGGGTTGCGCTCATACAACAGGCGGCTGCCAACTTGACTCTGCCACATGCCGCTGAGGCCGACGGCAGTGATTGGCATCGCCAGCGCTAGCCCACGATGCTTGCCCTTTCCGAAGTTCTTGGCACACGTGGTGACCGAACTAATATAGAGGGCACAGGACCCCATGCCGATGCAGACGAAGGCAACGATCATCAGGGAGTAGGACAGCTTCCCGGGCTTTGCCCCACCTCCTGCCTCGCCCTGTTTGTAGAGTCCTGCCGCTAGACCGTAGCCGACCCCAAACAGCACGGCGGACAAGCCGGCCAGCGGCGCAGGCCCAACACGGTCGCAGGTGTAACCAAAGAAAGGGACCAGAATGTAGAGAGCGAAGCTGGCAACGATGGAAATACCGTTGACTTGGTATTGGGTGTAGTGCAGGCGCTCCTGAAAGAGATGGCCATAGAGCGAGAAAGCTGTGATGGACCCGGCGCAGAGCGCAGCTAGTATGGCGCCGACAAAAGAGACATTGCGTTTCGTCACAAGGGCAGCGCGGTGCCTGTTTCTGAAGGAGGGGCTTGGTGAATCGGAGCGGTAGGAAGAGGCCGGACTGCTGAGGACGGAAGAGGCATCGTCGGCGTCGGCGTCGGCGTCGTCATCGGTAGAGGATGCGGATTGTTGGAGCAGGGGAGTTGTGGCTTCGCTGGCCTTGGTTTGTGAGGGCGGCAGCTGGTTGCTACCGCTCTTCGTGGCGCCAGCCATGATGTGTGTGGTGGTTTGCTGTCGAAGAGAAGAGGAGAGAGAATCCAGGGGCCCCGACATGTCGCCTTATTGTGTCATGGCTTCGAAGGCCGGAGCTCGGAGTTGCGCTGATTAGATAAGGCCCTGTAGATTGCGATACGCCGATACCGAGGGCCCGGTACGTGCCCAGGTCCCCTGACTGCACTGTCTCATCAACAAGGGTCACTGGAGGCAAGTCCCATGACAACCAACTGAACGAGCCTAAACTGAAGCAGCTCACTGAATTCCGCGGGTTGCCGTTTCCTGCACTCAATGTCGAACACCCACTACAAGTAATATTTTTGGCATGTTTTTCACCATCAGCTCATTACTGTTGATCTGCTATTGTTCATGGACCTAATCTCAAAAACAAAAAGGATGAACTCGGATGCAACAGCGCCGCATTGGATACCTGCTCAAGTACCTAAACATCCATCCAGTAGGGTGCCAATCTACCGTGGGACAACTTACCGTGGGACGACCTACCGTGGGACAACTTACCGTGGAACAGCCTACCGTGGGACAACCTAATCGGGAACGTCATCCTACAGGACAAGCCACCAGTCTCCCCGATACCCTTCGTCCTCGCCGCCCAGTATTGGGCACTGTCCTCGAGGCAAACGGTCATTGCGCCCTGCGCTGCTTTGCACAAAGCCTTCACCCTTTAAACGCACAACAGCGCGACCATTATGTCAGCCGAACTCCTCCGAGCATTTGATCTTGCCGACTCCGATACCAGAGAGAATGTCCTTTTCGGCATCGTTGAACGTGTTTCCGATGATGAGCTCGAATACCTCCAGGCGGCCATCCAGCGTCTTGGGAGCAGGTTTGATATCCTCTGCGGTGTGTCCAAGGGCTCCGGCATCCAGATGCCATACGAGATTCAGCTTCAGATCATTTACTTCCTCGACATCACAGATTTATACTACTGCACCAATGTCTCTCGCCGATGGAGGGACTTGATCCTGCGATGCGAGCAGCTGGTGGACGATTTGTTAAAAAAGTGGTTTCCGACCGCCCTTGATGACAAGGCAATGCCGCCTTCCCAAAAGTCTAAAATACTTCAAAAAGCCATCAGGAAGCGACACTTACGAGATTCGGCTAGATTCAGAACCAGGCAAGTTGAAGGGGGGGAAAGCCCTTTTCCCTTCTTGGTACTGGTCGTGCTAACCCTTCTAACGCACATTAGGTTTACATGCGGATTCTTCAAAAAGTCCAACGGGGTCTTTCCCGTGGATCGTGTCGAAGGACTACAACGAGGTCAAACATTCAAAGACCTCGCATGCTCTGCGTCTATGCACGGCTGGGCGCCGGATTCTATACTGGCGCATTCGGGAATGCCCCGCCTAGCCGGACCAGCATCCAATATCAGTGGAGGATCATTCAACGGTTCACACGAGATCTCGGGCGGTGTCGTGAGCAAATGCCTCTACGCTCACGGTCGTATTGCCTGGCAAATTATGCCAGCCCTTGGCGAATGGGTATATTCAATAAACGTGCATGATTTCCGAACACATAGACGGTGGGAATTCTCCCTGCCCTCCATGCGGACCCGGGGAATCAAGCTAGCACTTTTGGCACTTGGAAGAGACCTAGTTGTCGCTAGAGTGATTGGGGGCCGAGATCTGTACGTCCAAAATACTTGAATGGTTGTGCTTTTGCTAATGATAGCGTCAGCTACGCTTGGGACTTAAGGTCGCATGCCGTTGATCATGTGACCCTTCAGAACCCGCCAAACAATTGCTTTACGGAGCATCGCTCTGTCGTGATTGTGACTCAGAGCGGCGAGTTGTTGCTTTGGTCATTTGGTCACGGTCTGGCCGATATCGATACAGCTATACCGCAAGACGGAGCCGTATACCAAGGACCCGCAAAACCTGAGTTCAGTTCCGATGCGTCCCTGCCGGCTTCAGAAATGCGTCATGCGAAAGTACTGTTCCATCCCGAGGACGAAGATGTATTTTTCATGGCAAAATTCGAGGAAACATATCTTGCGTCTAGTGAAGTTTCCCTGCTATGGGTGTACGAGTTCAGGAACAAACAGTATTCTCGCATCTTCACCTGTAGTGTCCCACCTTCGAGACGTCTCTGGATAGGTCTCGAGGCCGTGAGAGCCGATGCCCATGGAACCTACCAATTGCTCGAAGAAAGAAGCCCCTCCGGAGGTGGAGTCCAAGTCAACTGCATCACCTTTAACACTATGAGCCAAAATTTCGACGAGTCTCTCAGGTTCCAAGCACCTCTAAATGCTGAGAGTGAAAGCACCTTGGTGTGGAATGAGCACTTGATATTCCGGCACTTTCACCCAAATATTTCAAGCATTCGGCCCTGCCTTCTTTCTGTTGCCCCTAAGCAATGTCCAGATCACCACAGCCCTGAAACAGTCCTGGAAGCGGTGAGAAAAGTAATGGAAAGTATGATGACCTCTGTGATTTCGTCGGAAGATGTCGACTCCAGCGTGTCTCCTAACCAGTCACCCCGGAATTCGACCCATGAATTACAGCAGGAAAAGCCGAGGTATGATGTTGCTCGCAGCCCAGATATCTCTCGAAGGTACCCATCAATGCCAGACCTCGGTGCTGCCGCCGGACTGCGCTCCATACTGTCATTCCATGGAGGGCCGTGCAGTTGGGAAGGATCTCATGTTAGGGAATGTCCAAAAGCCTCTGGTCTATCAATGCCTGAACGGAACCTATATCCCATCAACTACTTCGCCCATAATACTTTACAAGACGAGGGAGGCATTTGGGCGTCGCAGGTGTTTGCTGACGATGACTTCTTAGTTGTCATAACTAACCGAGGCTTTTATACTGTCCTTGCTGTGGACGAAGACGGTAAGATGAGCAGAGGCATGTTGCGAGATGGCGTCACGCAGAGTGCAGAAGACCGTGTCTGAGGGGCCGAAGTCTCCCGATGCACGAGGTTCTGATTCCTGAAGAGGTAGCTTCTATTTTTAGTCAAATTCACTTCTAGGATTTGCCTAACGGAAGATTCAAGCTCTGGGGTAGTCCAATATCCAGTAACCCCCCATTTGTTCAAACACTTGCTCAAACCCTGGGAGAATCTCATCGAGATCCCTTGGTTCAACATCATACATATCCGTGCACATGGCAGCATGAAAGGTACATCCAATGATTTTGTGGCCATCAGACCACCCAGGCATCGAGATCAGCTTGCCACTGCGAGAATCCAAAGCAACATTTGAATCCGTCCGACAAGTGCTCATCATACCAGTATCGTTACAACCGTAACGCCAAGACCGAGAGCAGACAAGCCTTCCCATCCCCCGATCTGGAACCTCCTGTCCCGTCTTCAAGTCGGCTCCGACTCCGGCTCTGGCTGGGCAACCGACGCAGAAGAGGACCTGGGCTGCTGAGCAACGAGGCCCTCAGCCCGATCTGAGCTCAAAGCTCCATCGTAACCGTAGGCACCGATCGCAGACGCCGGGGAGCAGAGCTCTGCAAATTGAGAGTTGGCATCCTCGAGCATGGGTCGCAGGCCGTGGCGCAATGTGCGCTCAGCCAATTTGGCCGCAGCAACAACTTGAGGGTCTTCACCAATGAGAGTGGTCAGACAGTCTTCCTCCAAGTTGCCCGCCGTAGTTGCCCACAAATTTCTTCATGTCGTCTCGAATGCCCTTGTGTTCTTTGACAGCGTCACACGCATGCCTGAACATGGTGTTGCGGGCCGTCTCTACATGAGCCTCCATAGTAATCCTCATGGTGGCACGAGTACCTGGGCCCATTGTTGGTTGAGACAATCGTTAGCAAGACCGTGAGGCCTCGAATATACCTTTGATGGTGAATTGACCAAACAGGGCGTCGACAAGGGTTGGGCGCTGAGAGAAACCCACCTTTCGTACGTGCGCAGGACTCATATGCAGGGCCCATGGCGTTTTGGATGGCAGGAAGAAATTGTCGATTGCCCTCCCGCTGCGCGTATGCGACTCGTGCACCGATGGAAGTGGGATTAAGATTGAGATTCGCAAGTACAGTCCGGAACTGTTGGGTCAGCAGATTGAACCCGGTAGGGTTTGTGAAACGATACTGCGTACCTAGGTAGACACGAAATTGTTGTTGTAAAGCACCTCGATGATCTGCCTGCACTTTGCCGTGAAGTTTTCCATACTTGCAGGTATCTGTTGTTGGAAGACTTTCACCCAGATTGCGGCCAAGGGCCTGTTGACAGGCTCGAAAAGGTCTGAGTTGAAGTTTCTCGCGCGCCAGACACCAGCACGTCGGCAGGTAGCTCGGTATGATGCCCAGATCAAGCCACCCTAAGTTCTGGGCAAGCCCCATGCACTAGTAGAAAACTGATCAGTATCAATAACATCACCTATGCGCTGATCAGCGTAGACACGCGCGGCGCGGGCAACAGTGACGGATCGATGGAAATCATGGGAACTCAAGATGGCGAGGACGGTCACGACGTGATCTAGGCCGTGACTAAGATGCCATGATGCAATAGAAACGTTGGTATGGCTGGGAACAGCTATCTCGCTATTTCTCAGTGGTTCATTGCGAGCACCCGCCCACCGGGTCTGAAGGCCATCGGGCCGTGGGAGGGTGCGAGTGCCCTATACAGTGAGCAGTTTTGTGGCGGTGGCTGTTTTCCAATGATACAGATGATTTCACGGTTTTCGTCATCCTGCGGAAGAAGGACAAGGACGGCAAAGACATGATGCACTGGAACTTCCCTGTCCACGCGACGCCCGTGGGTGGCATAAACGAGATCCCAGAAAGGCAGCAGCAGAGTGTAAACTGTAAGTCCGAATCTGAGCTCGCGCTGTGACCAATTATCTAACACCTGTTTCAGTGCACCTAGGGCAAATGGGCATCCTTCGCGCATCACAGAGGCACATTGGTCCCAGCAAGAGCATCCGTCCCAACTTCCCTTTCCATAAAAACGATCGACAAGAGCCCGTGCCAAGAGGTACCGTCGTCAAGCTCGAAATTGGAATTTGGGCCTTGGGCGTGGACTTCGATGCCGGCGAGAGCATTTCTTTGCGCGTCGGTGGTCACAGTACCACAGTATTGCCGAGTATGCGAACTGGTCTGGACCCAGACCCGAGCATGAGCTGAATCGCGGTGAACACACGGTATGTTTTGGGGGCCAGTATCTTTCTCAGCTCATCCTGCCTTGTATTGGCAAGCTCAAGGAGTCGTCATGAAGAAAGTGTCGAACAGCTCCGTCCTCACATACTTTGGACTGCGTAGTATATTTGGTAGAGAATGCACGTGGACCTTGCATTATGGGCGAAAGTTAAACACCCCGACCATGATGACATAGGAAAATGTGCTACGACGAGCTAATTGTTTAATGGAAATTGTATCGACATAGGACCAAGAGTTCTTGGCTGTTGAATCGTAAGCTCCGACGAACCAATACCCTGTAGACAATCGAGATCAAGATCCAATCAAAGTTACGTCTACATCATTAAATCCTAATGAGATTAAGCTGGTGACTTATGCATACCTAAGTTCTTGCAAGGTGAGCTGAGTGGAAGGGCGAGATTAGCGACGAAGAGATGGCAATCGTGGCTCCATAGGTAAGCGAGTTGCGAGCCCGCACATCAGTGACGACCCTACCTAGGTATGATTGATGCGAAAGCAAACTCGGTTCGAACCATTGTCAGAATGACTGCCAACCAGATTTCCGGGAAGAGCACTTGAGGCGCTTGAGGTGTTCGCGCTAACGCTCGTAATGTCACATTCGCCGTTGGGCTGGTAAAAGTACGTGTAGATACATCGGAGTATGCCGTGCACGTGGGCAGCAGTGGCAAAGACGCTGCTGACATCTGAAGCCCGATGCATTGACATTTGCTTGCTTCGATTTCCAACAAGCGAGTCTCGCGGGAAAAACTCAACAACACTACTGTAGCTAAACTGCCGACAGAGGTCTGATCGCGACGCTTTTTCATTTTTCTGCGCGGTTATGCAGAGCCCCCGCACAGCGATACAGCAACTCTTGTCAGTGATGCAGTCGATCGATGCCCTGTCGATCATGAGGACCTGGGAGACCAGGATCCCGCAGGAAAGTATAGGCGGGCGAATCCCGAGGCCTTTAGCGCCCGTCAACCCTCCTCCATTGCCGGGCAAATTCTAGTAGCCAATCTAAATTCCAAGGTTTATTGGCACAAGTGGATCCGACGCACTGAGTGAGGCTGACGCTGGCTGTTGGCATGAGAAGAAGCGAAGCGAAACTTGACGCAATTAACCCTCATCAGCTACTAGTACAGGTATTGCCACCTGGTCAACGGCGCTGGCGAGGTTTAAGACAAACCAAGACCCAAGAAAGAGGTGCTGCCGCTCCGAGCCCGATTTCGTAGCCCAGAATCTCGGACCGGCCTGGTGCCAAGTGGTTCACATCTCACCAACAAATGTAAGGTTCGCTCTACACTAACAGAGTGTTGGGGGGGAATCAGACGTCAATTCGAGTCCAAGACTTCGGCGAGCATACTGGATTAGACAAAGGGAGGCGCGGGGAGGTCGACTGCAAGCAGCCGCCTCGTCACCGAGTCGTCAGTGCGCAGTCTTCGTTGCAGCAACCTGTCTGAAGATCTTCGCGCTCGGACACGCGAACCCCACTGAAGGAGTGAGGCTACCAGGGTCAGGTGCAGGGTGCAATGGTTCGTCCCAAGGCCGATGTCACCCACGCCTCGTTTAATCAATTCGGGACATATGACAAGATAATGTCGCGAGGCTCTAGCTTACCAACTTACTTCTTGTGTTGTGCACACTCGCATGTTAACAATCAGTGGGTACCGCGGAAGAGGGCCGAGCGATGAGTGGCACAGCGTGTGGAGCGGATATCGACACTATGAGCGCCCGGCCAAATGTTGCCTTTAATCTGCACGAGCTCGTCCCCATATTGCTTATAGGTCGCGGCTTGGCCATGTAGAAAGTCATCACAGTTGCGTTGACCTGATGTGTTCTCAAATGCCTGTCGCTGTCATCACATCTTGCCGTTCCTTCTCTCGCCTGTCACTTTCCGCGCAATGCTGAACTTGACGGCCGTGCCAGCATGTGGTGTAAGTCCTATTTTCAGCCGTGTACCTTGAATGGCGTGAACGTGAACAACTGACCTTCCTAGGTTTCCTGCTTGGTTTCTGAAGCCCCTAAATCAGCTTGTCCAATTACCAACCAGACGTGTTTATGCGACGATACCGTCTACAATGATCTCGTTCAAACGTGTGTGCTTGGGAGCTGCACCGTCAGAGACCAGCTTTGTGAGTTCATCATCTCCAGGCACAGCTCAGGGCCGACTTTCAACTGACTATGCTATGACGTGCAGTGACACTACGAGCCGCTTCCTTGGGATGCGATGTTCCAGTCACGGATACCTCAGGGAGGTTGAAGCTGCTCCATGCTCTGCTACTCGTCGCCCACTCCATATTCTTCCTCTTAAGGATGTCCACTAGAGCTCTACGTATCGTGCCCTGGGGTTGGGACGATACCACAATGGTCATTGCTTGGGTATGTCATGTTCTCGACTATTGCTTCTACAGAAGTTTTTCATCATGACAGTACAGTCCCGTACTGTCTGCCTCCGGAAGTGTACTCACCAAAGTTGGAATCTCCGTAGATCCTGGCTATCCTGTTTTTCGCCTCCGGCATCGTGGAAGCCGAGCTGGAAGTCGGTAAACCATACTGGGCCCTCGAGTTCTGGCAGATCGATGCAAGCTTCATCGTTTTCTTCGCCTTCGAAGCAATCTACGATCTATGTCTCGGAATGATCAAGATCTCTATATGCTTTTTCTACATGCGGATATTTCAGAGTCCGGGATTCCAAAAGGTGATGTGGGCCACGCAAATATTCAACGTGCTCACAATGCTCGTCTTTTTCCTGGTTGGCTGGGCCCAGTGTCGACCTCTGAACCTTTTCTGGCAGGGCTGGGACGGAGAGCATAAGGGCAGCTGCTTCAACATCAACGCTTTCGCGTATGCTCACTCTGCGGTCAACATCGCTATTGACTTGTGGATGCTCATATTGCCAGCGACTCAGGTCTGGAGGCTGAACATGACACTCAAGAAGAAGCTGGCAGTAACTCTGATGTTTGCTTGTGGTATCCTGTGAGGAAGTTCCTTGAAATTCGATTTACGAGTGTCGTTACTGACCCGTGATTTAGCTTGACTACCATTTCAATAACCCGCCTCACCTATTTGGTTGGCTTCTTTGGGAACTTCGGAAAGTCAACCGATGCCAGACCACTTTACAACGCAGCCGTATGGACAGCCGCCGAATTGACAGCCGGGATCATAGTCGCCTGTCTACCGGCATCACGAATCCTCGTCGCCAAGTACGCCTCCAAGGTCATAGAATCAACGGGCTTATCAAGGCCTAGTAAGAAGAGCCACTTGCCGGACTCTGCGGAAAATAGCAACCGCCCCAGCAACAAAAGCTCAGGCAAAGGCAGCGGTGTGCTCACATCGAAGTTCTGGCTTCCAATTGCCTCGATAGCTGGAAGTACCGCTACCACCGCAAATGACTCTCGTTTGGAAAGCACAAGGCACGTGCGTGATGTTGACGGAGAGTCCAACATGGAATTGGTCAGTGTTAGCTCTCACGCGGTCAATGACGCCGAAGCCGCAGCAGACTTGTCGAGGCGGCCAAGTCAGCTCGGTGAGAAACAAGGAGCAAAATACAATGTTTAGATTATTATAATTAGACAAGATTTGATATACGTCACCTACGATGCAAAATGGAGGCGACGAATGGTGAGACTGAGACTGTTTTACATTCGGTGAATGACAGTGCTTCCAAAACCTCTGACTGTACATAGGACTCGAATGCTCAAACCCCTTATCAAGTCCAGCTTTAAACAGTCGTGCTAGCAGTTAACAATGTACCAATGCAGATCCTGAGACTGCCAGATTGTCAAACATTGTTGAACGGGACTAATAATATCCCGGGTTGCCAGACAAGCAATGACAGCTGACCGGTTGTTGTTCGACATCCTCTGGCAGACATCTACGCAACATTCAAAGACAAGCTCGCTCCTTCATGTGATCATTCAATGACGTTCCACAGTCCACACTTTTTAATCAAGCATGCCAATCTCTACCCGCATTGGCTGGGTTGAGGACGGTGGCTTCCTTTGGCCGCTTCCCCTGCCCATGCACACAACGGGGTTGCGTGGAAATATCCCCAAGAAAGAAGGGAGGAAGGGAGTTCTTCGTCGCATACTAAAGCCCTTGATCATCCGCAGAAACCATGTTCCGAAAGACAACTAGGCCCCGGGTTGAGCAGCAGCCGTATGTTGAACACTTGATCATGTTGGACTTAGGTATCAAAAAAACAACCAGCCGTCCTACTCTGGCCGAAAAGACAGTGGCAGAAAAGGTAGCAGCCGAAAATAACATTCCCTTTTCTTAGGTCATAATCTCATTAGAATTGGCTAACACCGGCTTTCTCGGGTTGTGATCCAAAGAGTATCTTCATGTAGAGCAAAACCCAGCCAACTTGTCCGGCCTTCACATAACTCCGAGACCGTGACACTGGGAGCGTACCCAATCAACGCGGTACGATTAATCTTCTCTTTTAAGAATTACGAGCCCGAAGGCAGTAATGGTCTATACAGCCATAACATAGCCCGCAAAGATGACAGCCCCGATCGCGCTCGTCTTGTAATTTGCTGCCCATGCGAAGAAGTCGGGCCGGAGGCGGCCTGCACCAGAGGTAACGTTATCGGTAGTCCCATTGGTGGCGCGGATGCATTGCACACCAACATTGGTCGACGACCGCGTCCCGCTGGACGACAGGTGGCCAAATATCGTCACGACGGTCCAGACGTTCTGTCGCGCTTCGTCGTTGGCCGCTGTGGTGTTCCCAGAGTCCATGGGCTCGCTGCCGTATGCGTAGAACCGCTTGTTGTCAAGAACCGTCTGGTTGATTGCTGTGGGTAGTCCGATGTTAGAGTCCTGGCTCGGAGACGCGAGGAGGGCGGTGGGTCTGGGGGAGGAATTGTACCTATCGCTGCTGTCCTGACGCTGTCATTGGGGAAAGCATCGGTGCATCTCGATGGAAGAACGTAGGTGGTGCAGTTCCCATTCGTATCCATGCCGTTCGACGTCGCTCCGCCAGCAGCCACAGAAAGCGCCTGGAGGCAGTCTGTCGAGAGCACACCGTTGCACGTACCGTCTACCGTCGTGGAGGCATCAACGCTGTTTGACAGGCCGGGATACACAACGGCGCACATCCTCCAGGACGGGTCCATCTTCGTGCCGCTGGGTGCCTGGATATACAGAGTCGTCGCCTCGAACACCTGGGCCTTGTTGACAGACGAGTTCGTGGCGTCAGACAAGGCAACGCTTTCCTTGACGGCCGCCTCGAGCTTCCATCCGTCTGCAGACTGAGGCGCGCTGTCGGTGGAGACGTCATATCCTGTTATATTAAATGTGGCTGCGTCGTCGGGCTTGTTTGTATCGGACTTGAACTTGCTCGCAGGAAGGCCATAAGGCGCCGCCAGGCTCAGATCGCCAGAGGCGACAGAGCCAGAGCTTGGATCGTATGCAGACACATGGTGAGGGACATCGAGAAAAGCGAGCAGGCAGACGTGGGCGAGAACACTGCTCAGCATTGTGGCGTCTCTTTTACTTTGAGACCTGATGGCCAGGGGAGACGGGTGACGTTGTTTGAAACGTAGCGGGCCTATGTGTCGAGGGAAGGACGAGGCTTATTAGGTCGTGGCCCGTTCTGAAGAGGAGGAATGATATAAGCGTGTATCATTACCGTCTGGGGCACGAGTAGGCTTGTTGGATAATGGAATGATGCCTGGAAGAAATGGAAAAGGGGGTAACGTGATGGAAGTCTGTAACCATACATGGAGAAGCCCGACCCTGCGAAAACAAGACGCATGACCCCAGGTCCAGGGGCGTAGATCTCCCCTCTGGCATCCAAGTCCCGAGGTCTGTTCAACCTCAGATGAACCAATCCCCAAGCCGAGCAAGTCGACTCTCATCCAGTCGGGCACTCCAGATGGGATGACCCCCCGTGAGCGGCTGCTCCATGACATGGAGCGAGAGCGGGATCCAAGACGGGAGTGGCTTTCCACGGACGCTTCCTTGGAGCAGTCTTGGAAAGCTTGTCAACCTTAGCATGAATGAAGCTTCATAGCACAAATCTTGGATAGTCATGGGGGCTGCGGTTGCACATTGCGGCAACGAGGGGAAGGGGTCCAATTGGTGGGCGAGAAACGGTTAGACGGCATGTTTCATGTTTCGAGTTGGAAGTCGAAGGCGGGGTTGAGCATGGGAGGGTTGGTAAGAAAGCCTGGAGGGTGACATTCTGAGCATTCGATCTCCAATTGCCCTCCACCAGGCTCACGCCCGTCGTCATCACAAAGTTCACGAGATGAGTAAGGTGGGAGAAAGAGAGAGATCCCGTGATGATTTCTTTTCCAATCACCAATGCTGACAGCCAGATCGTGAGACCGGCAAAATATACACAGTTGAGATGCACGATGTCGTCTGGCACGTGCACGTGCACAAGCACACTGAGCTCACGGAACTCATTCTGTATCGCCGATCAGGCCCAGCTCAAGACAGACGCGAGCATTTTTGCTGTGACCGAAGGCGGGACGACGACGACAATTAACGATAACGATGCCGACGAAGAGATTGGCGAGATGTACATGGATGGGAGGTGGTCTGATGTGTACAGGTCTACCCCTGAAAGAAGGTTAACCCGTGACTTCGAAGGTGTTAGCGATGGGCCCCTTGCCTACTTAAAAATCTGTATGCATAAACAAATCTAATACTTATTTTATATAGTAAATCTAGTTGGAGTTTAGAGTGACCTTTTGTAGAGTGGCATTGCAAAAACTTAAATTAAACTGAGTACCGTTTCTGATGTGGAAAGAGATATTTTGATTGGTCAGAATTGCTTGTGGGGCAAGTCCTCCAGTGACAAAGATTAAGGGTTCGCCTGTACTACAGTCTACTCGATCCATACCCAACCCATATCTTATCTCTATTGTTCACTGACGGGCATGGCATGGCGTCTTTATGAGATGATCTAGTGTATCTGGAGGCAAGAACGAGCATGGCGGAGCAACGTTGCCATATTTAGCAACAACTGGTTGCCTGAATTCTAGAGCGGGACCCTAGCCACGATCCTCCCGCCTACTGCGGGTGAAGTCAGCATCTACCTCTCGCCCTGCAAGCTCAATTTCAGCCACGGACTTTCGCCATATTCGCTCCCTCCACACCTAGGCGCCCTGTGTATCTGCCGTGTTATCTCATGGCAAGCGGCTATTTACTCGGTTGAATGGGCCGCTGTGACACGTCGATTGCCGCCGAGTGACTTGAGAATGCACGTCGCCAAGCAGACGAACGCGACGCTGCTCCAAAACGTCGAAGCCGGCAGAAACCACGCCATCGCTTGTGGGCCCTGGCTAGACAGACTAGACCACTCCTGTGTAGTCTGGTCTAGGTCTGCCTAGGTACACGGTAGACCAAGTCAGGCTCAGGATTGGCATCCCACACCTGATGGCTCCTGCAGAAGCCTGCGAGAAACCACAGCCATGTCAGCCACAGCACAGGCTAGGGTGCTAGGCTATAGCCACCCGGACTGGGCAGGGGCCGCCGACCACGACCCAACTGGCCAAGAGTTCGGCGATGACACTGCTGGCATAGGCACCGGCTAAGGCCATGGCAATGGCCGTGCCTCTAACGTTAGGCCTGTTCCCCCTCGGAGATTTGATCGTATTAGGCTCTCATCCTCCTCTTTGGCCTGCAAGCTCAGCCGCAACCCGACCTGTTGGTGCTTGGTGTGGCACTCACTTAGCGCCTTCCCAAACCTTAATGTTAATGACGCCGTTGGCCTCCTCTTCGGCGTCTAAATCCTTCTTCTCATTCTGCAGAAAAAACCACTGAAAAGTCTCCCCAGGCCCCAATTCAATTGCTCCCGGAGAATCCCAAACGACAAAATTATTCAATTGATGAAGCACGGCCGAGCGCCTCGACGATCTTCCACAGCATTTGCTTCTGCTGTCCTGCAAGGGCCCACCGAATAAGCTCAACAGGCCCCCACGCTCGCTCACACCACGAGGCATCGCACGGTGCGCTGCCGTACCTCGCCCACAATGCATCTCAGACCCCAACCACGATCGCTTCTTCTGTTGCCACTGCTCTTCGCAACTCTGTCATCCGCAGCAGCCCACAGAAGAGCAGTGAAAAATGACTTTTCAGATTATCCCTCGGGCACGCAACAATGCCTCAACAAGGCTTCGGACGACTCTCACTGCACCGGTGACACCGTTGCCCAGATGAACCAATGTCTCTGCACAAATGGTGGGAAGTTTGTGACCAATGCGGCATCATGTATTGCGAGTACCAGGGCCGGTGATTTGGAGAGCACCTGGGAAGTCTTGAGTCTGCATTGCTCCGATTCAAACACACCATTGACGGTCTCCAAGGCGCAATGGATGGCACAACAGTCGAGCGTTACCACCTCATCCACCGCGAGCAGGACCACCAGCAAGACAGCTACGAAAAGCACGATGACCACGACTAGCGCAGGGAATACTGTCACTGCGACAGTCACAACTACGCCTACGCCGACGCCGACGTCGCCCCCGGCTTCTGATGACAGCGGCAGCGGACTCTCCGGCGGCGCAAAGATCGGCGTCATCGCCGGGTCAGCTGCTGTGGGAGTCGCTGTCCTTGCCGCGGCGCTCTTCTTCTTTTGTCGCTACAGGAAACGCAGGAGTGGCGCCGCTTATGAGGAGGTCCATGCCTTGGGCGCGCAATCGCCATACAATCACATCAGCAAGGGGCCTGTCCCATTCGGAAGCCCCGATGTAGGCGCACACTCGAGCTACCAGTCAACAACGGTCTCGGATTTGGAAAGTGCGTCCAATCCTCGTAGAAGCTGGCATCCCTCACCTGATGGTCAATCGGTCCCGTGGTCACCGGGCGCGTTTGAGGCCGTCAAGCGCCACCCAGGATTGGGTTTGCATCAACCACCACCGGATGTCCACGAGATGTCGACAGATGGAGAGAGGCCTGTCTCCCTCGCGCCGTCTGCACCTGTCGAGATGCCCGCGATATCTGTGACTTCGCCTACTGTGTCACCAACATCCAGATACTCCGGGGCTGATTGGGACTCTCAATTGCCTGAGCCTCAATTGCCTCAAGAGCCGAGACGTTATGAGCCGTATCGGCCAGCACGGTGACAAGCTGGACTTTGTTTGGATCCAGTGAATCGTGGGGAATTGACTTGTGTTTGCTCATACGAAAATGGGTTATTGCTTTATGGGAGCGCCGGCGTCTGGAATCGGTTTTTTCCTTCCTTTCTTCTTGGGAGGGGGGCCATGACGGAATACGATTTGTGCAAGATCACACACTGTGCTTCTTGTACGTCCTGCGTACTGTGTATGATCTCTGCATCTGATAATGCATGCATAGGGTGCTGTACCCGAATGTCAGAAGTAATTCTTCTGTGGTCTTGGACGCCCTCTTTTTTTTTTTTTTTTTTTTTTTTGACGGATTGAGTTGTAGCAGGTTGTGCAACCCTCGAGTCTCGTTTCCTAACATCATAGTAAACGATCGGTATATTCCGGCTCTCTCATCCCGACATTCGTCAGCGGACGAGCACAATCTTAGCCAAATAGTTTCTGATCCTGTAGATAACCAGGCTCGACACGAAGGTAACACGGCATTAGTTCCACGGCGTGGACCATGGATCGAGCGGGGACGATGGCCGGTCGATGGGCACCAAAACGACCGGTCTGGGCCCCGCTAGGGATGCGGATGCGGCGCCGAGGATCGCCGCCAGCAAACCGCCGCAATCTGGCGGTCGGCTTGGGGCAGCCTTCAGGGCACCCGGGGCATCTTCCGAGAGGTTATCGGCCACAGGATGCGGCTTTCAGTTCTTACTCGCATGAAATGACGTCTCATCGCCGAATCTCCTGGTGGGTGTGATACTGTATGCTGCGCATCTGATGTGGTACTCAACAGGTGTCAACCTTGTTTGGGATGATGCGTTTTTAAGCTGGGGCTTAGGGCATGGCCCTCAACAGTTGTGTGCCGTGACAAGCGAGCTGCGACCGGTCTCATGGATCAATTGAAGAGAGTAAGATTCACCCTACCCTGATCTGAGTCATTGACCCAACAAGAGCTGCCGGGCGCCGACGTAACGTGTCTTTCGGCCCACGATCGAAAACGACCTGGAGCGGATTCAACATTTGACCGGCCAGAAGAACAAGCGTCGTGGCGTCAATCGGACGCTAATGATGCCAACCACCCGCAGGGAACCACTGAGAAGAGTGGGCCAGCGCTCCGTCTGGTCGGAAATCTCCACTGTCTCTGTGGCTTTGTTCGTCACCCGATCGCCGGGCATGAAGACTACTCTTCCCGTAAGAACAACTGCAAGCTCACTGGCATGACTGGCGCCAGTAACCCACCCCGCAATTTCCGTCAACGCTGCAAGTTTCTCGTGGCAACGCTGTCAGCAGTGACAGACACCAGAAAGTGACAGACGACTGACCTGCAGGCTGTACTGGCCCAGACCGCTACTCCTAATAAAGGAGACCGAAAGGCAAATCGCGATTTGTCCTCCCTGAGCCCCTATACCCGGCTGGCTATTGTTAAGCCCACCCTCCCAGCCGCTCCTCCGACGTCTTTTCGTGTACTGAAGATTTCTGCTGATTCCTTTTCGATTTGTTACCACGAGCGAACGATGAGTCTGCCGTGTGTTTTATCCCGTTCCGTCTATTTGTTACCATCTATGCAATGATGTATTCGTCCCCGTCCTACCTTTCATGGGACATTCTGCGGCCCTGTTTCAAGTGCTGCAATCAACTCTGGGTACGTATCTCCGTTCCCGGCAGAGTCTAGATCTGGGCCTACCTCCCTCAGGGTCGAGACAACGCCACGGCCCCTTGCTGACGGATACCTGCAGATCAATGAACTCGCCATCTTCGGGGAATGCGTCGGCGCGGTTGCATGGATCCCCACAATATTCGCGCTGCTTCTTCTGCTTTTGCGCTACCCCCTCGCACCGGCATGGCATCGAAGACCGATCTGGCTCCGCGTTTTCGCCGCCGAGGAGCCCGGAGAGGCGGAGGGCATCTCGACCGACCTCATCCCGATTAAGCATCGGCCATGGAGCCGCTCGACAGTCGTGCTCGTGTTGAGCTCGACAATTGGCCTCGTGATCAGCATTCTAGCTGCGCTGAGCCCGGCGGCAGGTCCACTGTTCTTGACCCCTTTGATACCGCATGTGAGCAGCCACCGGATCCGTCCCATGAAGCCGGAACTGACTTGTAGTGAGGTCGTTACAGTTATTATACTACTGATAGAAAGGCCACGCTCCACCCCCGGGCCGGCACTCGTGCTACAAGGCGCGCTGCTGCTCGTCCAGCTTATCATGTTCAGCACCATCCTGCAGATCTTCTCCCGGTCCGGCCTTCTGGTTTGGGGGTTTGAGGTGGTCATCCCCCTGGCATCGATAGTTTTCATCCTGAATATGCCACTACGTGACCCGCTCCTCCACAGCGATGACATCTGCGGCCCCTACTCGACACCCACGTCCAAGCTGCGCAGCCCGGAGGACGCCTTGACACTGTGGCAGTGGATGACTGTGGGATGGATGTCGCCGACGGTAAAGATGGGATGTCAGAGGCAGCTCCATGATGAGGATGTGTGGACATTACCGCTCGAGTTCCAGCATAGTCGCCTGCACCGCCTTTTTCGAGACGTCACCGGGCCGGTCCTCGCCCGCGTGTTCAAGGTCAACGCACCGGACCTGATAATCACCACGCTTCTGGGCATTCTCGAGTCGATATGCTCTCTTGTCCCCGTCGTCTTCCTGAAGCAGCTTCTCACAGCTCTCGAGGGCGAGCACCCCAATCGGAAAGTAGCAGTGGTCTACGGAGTGTTCATACTGTTGGCGCGCCTCATCGGCGCTCAATCGGGTGTGTTTAACCTCTGGTTCTGCCGGCGAGCTTACGAGCGATCTAGGGGCGAGATGATCACCATGATCTACGAGAAGACTTTGATGCGCAAGGCTTTCACTTTCCCTAGCGACGTCGACGAGAGCGAAGGCGAAGAGAAGAAGAAGAAAGGCGATGCGAGCGGTTCGGCCCCTGCATCCATGGGCAAGATCCTCAACCTGATGCGCAACGATGTCTACGAGATCGCCCAGCGTTTCTGGGAGTTTGCCAACCTCTTCACGAAACCGATGAACTTTGTTCTCACCATCTACTTGATCTGGAAGATTCTTGGGCCCGCGGCGTTGGGCGGCGTTCTACTCATCGTGTTCGCCCAGTTCCTCAACACATTCATCATCCGATTCCTCGTCAGCTGGGAACGCGCCCGCCGCGCTGTCACCGATGGCAAGCTCCAGATCACGTCACAGTTTGTCGAAGCGATACGCCACCTGCGATGGTACGACTGGCAGGACAAGTGGCTGGGAAACATCCTGGCCTCTCGGCAGAAGGAACTACGGTATAGGGTTATCGTGAACCTGCTCAGCAAGGCCGTCGCGGCGACGAACAAGATCTCGGCGTACTTCTTCCCCGTGGCTGCGTTCTATGCTTACACCATCATTGGCGGACGGCCGTTGCGGATTGACGTCGCTTTCCCGGCACTGAATCTGTTCACGATGCTGAACCAAAGCCTCAACGAGTTGCCTGGCCTCATCACCGTGCTGTTGAATGCGAGTATAGCCATGGGAAGAATTGAGAGCTTCATGGCTGAACCGAATAAGGAAGAGGAGTACGGCTCGGGCTCGGGTGCCTATGGAGAGTCCCGTACAGAGCGCTTGGGAGAGCTCAAGATTGCATTCCGAGATGCCTCATTCTCGTGGCCAGGCTCTCCGGCCCACAAACAAGTACTCTCTAACGTATCCTTCGAGGCCACTCCAGGTGTCACAGCCATATGTGGCAAGGTCGGCTCGGGCAAGACGGCGCTGCTGCATGCCATCCTTGGCGAGTTGGACGACCGCGGTGGAAGGAGAACGGTGCCGAATGAGATGATTGGATACTGCGCGCAGACGCCGTGGCTACAGAGCATGAGCATTCGAGAGAACATCCTGTTCTCCTCCGGTTACGATGAGGCGCGGTATCGCCAAGTTCTCGCAGCATGCTGCTTGATTTCTGATCTTGCGAACTGGAAAGCGGGCGACTTATCTATGATCGGAGAGAACGGAGTCGGACTCTCGGGCGGGCAAAAAGCTAGAGTCGCTCTGGCGCGGGCAATCTACAGCAGGGCCAGGATATTGCTGCTCGACGACCCCATTGCTGCGCTGGATCATCAGACCGCCGAGACGATCTTGCGGAATCTCTTGACAAATAAGACCTTTATGCAAGGACGAATGATCATTTTCGTTACACATAGGATGGACTTGCTGACACAGCATGCAAACCAAGTACTCGAGCTCTCGCAAGCAGGGACAGTCACTGTCATCTCGCGCGAAGAAATCAACAGCCACCAGGAATTGCTCCATTTCGCAGCCAAGGACGAGCAGCGTCGGCGGTCGGTGGACGAGGACGAACAGGCCGATGGAGATGAGGACGTCATTCCCGACAAGTTCATTGAAGAGGAATATCGCGCCCACGGAGGTGTCATGGCTTCCGTGTACTGGAAGTACGTCAAGGCAGGTAACCTGTGGTACTGGGGGCTTTTGATCCTCCTGTTCGTCATGTTCCGAGTGTCACGATTGACGCATTTCTACTTCCTCAAAATCTGGGGTGAATCCTACGAGCCAGGTGGATCATCTGAGGTCTACCTCGCCGCAAGCAACGAGCCAGAGTACAACTTTCGAGCGGCAGGTACGTCTCCGGTCGGCGCCACTGCCGATTCACGAGACTGGTGGAACATCGACTTCGACCTCCCGCCTCCGGATGTCGACGTGCGCCCATGGCTGTTTTGGTTCTTCATTATCGCACTGCTGCAGTTCATATCCTTTGTCGTCTCCGACCTCACCATCGTGCTCATCATTTACACCGCTGGCAAGCACCTTTTCGAACAGGTCATGCTGAAGGTGGCCAACGCGACGTTCCGCTTCTACGACGTCACCCCTGTTGGCAGGTTGATGAATCGTTTGACGAGCGACATCGGCACCATCGACGGACAGATAGTCACGCAGATCCGCGACGTCGTGTGGTATTTCATGTTCTGGTCCTCCAGTCTCTTTGTCATCGCCTCGACGGCGCCCGTCTTCCTCGCCATTGCCCTAATAATGACAACTCTCTTTGTGTACATCTTTATGCGCTTCCTGCCCGCCTCGCAGTCACTCCGCCGCCTCGAGATGGTCTCCCTTTCGCCTCTGATGTCAAACTTTGGCACACTTCTCGAGGGCCTGACCACAGTGCGCGCCTTCCGCGCACAACCGCACTTTCAGGACCGCATCATCGTTACCACCGACGCCTTCCAGAAGATGGATCATTTCTATTGGTCCCTCCAAGCGTGGCTCATGTTCCGATTCGACGTGCTCTCTGCGTTCTCGACATTCATTCTCACCATGTCGGCCCTGTTCACCGGCCTCGGTGCCGGCACGGTCGGTTTCGTCCTTGCGGCAGCAGCGAACTTCGTCGCTTGCACCCATAACATGTGCCGGAAATACGGCGAGCTGCAGATGCAATTCGTCTCCGTGGAGCGTGTGATCGAGCTCATGGACCTGGAGGAGGAGCCTCGCGGTGACTTTGATCCGCCCGCGGCCTGGCCGGGCTACGACGATGACATTGTTTTCGACAATGTCACCGTCCGTTACGCCAAGGGTCTTGATCCTTCGCTGCGCGACTTGAGCTTCCGCATCCCTGCCGGCGCAACTGTCGCGGTCACGGGCCGAACCGGGAGTGGAAAGAGCACACTCGCACTGACATTGCTAGGGACGATGTTACCCGAGTATGACGAGTCCACAGATACATTGGGAAGCATCAGGATAGGAAGCGTCGACGTGGCCAAGGTAGACAAGCACGCACTCAGACGGCGTATCAGCTTCGTAGCACAGGACCCCGTGTTGTTCCCAGGGACCCTGCGGGACAACCTGGATCCCATAGGCGAGCACTCTGACGAGGAGTGTGAGTTGGTTCTGCGGAGGGTTCTCGGTGCCGTGGACGAGCTCGAGGACGAGCTCGCAAGCGGCTCAGTCACTCCGGGCGGGTCACTGCGCACATCCGACCCCCACAGCGAGAGCTCCACGTCGAGCTCGAGCAGCAGCGGCGGTGGCAGCGTGGCCGCCAGCGTCACAGAAGAGCACAGCAACGGCGGCCCCAAGCCCGCCGCCAACGGAGGAGGACAGGCGGCTGCCGTCGTGGCAGAACCCAGCCTTGACAACAATAACAACCACCGCAAGCAGAACGCGTCGGCCTTTTCCCTGTCCATGCGCATCGACGGAGGCGGCAAGAACCTGTCCCAGGGCCAACGCCAGCTCATTGGCCTGGGCCGTGCGGTTCTCCGGCGCAGCCCGGTGGTAATCCTGGACGAGGCAACGGCGAGCATCGACAAGAAGACGGCTTTCTACATCCAGCAGGTCCTGAGGGAGGAGCTGCAGCAGAGCACCGTCATCACAATTGCCCACCGGGTAGAGGCTGTCAAGGACGCGGACTTTGAGATTGTGCTGGACAAGGGCAGACTTGTCAGAGCTCGGAGCCTTGAGAGCGGTGACCAGTGAAATTTGTGAAGAGGCGTTTAGGATTTCGTCTTGTGTTGTTCAAAAGAGAACATGTGGACATGGGATGGTAGATTGAGTGTGAGAGATTTGAGATGGAATGTGATATATGCGCGGATGAATTTTTCATGAAGCTAACGAGTGGAAATGATAGAGGAGAATGATGAGATCTGGTTGGATATCTGTAGACTCTTGGATACGTATGTAACTAGATACTTGTTGGGTATGGCATTCTGCCTCAAAATTAGAATACGTTCATCGAATGTCCAAGACAGAGCGTATCGAAAACGATTTTGCGCCGCTGCCAAAGCGAAAGTAATTTATCACTCTGTATTTCACTTAGGCAGCTGTCCGCAACATGTCTTGGAGTTAAGTCGACGGTCCTTTCATCGGGAGGCCAGTCACCGTGACAGGATGTCAAGGCTGAACCGTGGCGTTGACAATGCCAGTGTCCTGATCGTCTTCATGGGTGCACTCCGACCTTTCTATCAATTGGCAGTAATTTTCCAAGCAGAAAGTTCGATAACACACGCATGTACTGTGAATGATTGAAATCGTATTGTCTAATGACGATATTTGACTGTCTTGAATCAACTGTTGGTCATGTACCTAGGTAATTTGCACCCTTGCCCCGCAAGGCTGAGGTGTCGACATTCACAAGCACGCCGTTGCTATGGATTTGGCGTTCAGTCACATTTCATTTCTGACATTCACATGTCTAATCAAGGATGTAGGCGGCCTCACTGAGTGCGTCGAAACAATGTCGAAAGGTGTGGCTCAGACCTTCGGTAAGGTTAACTCGGACAAGGATGAGTGTGTCAACACTCTGTAAACCCAACCCATGGATCGGCGGAAAAGCAATTTGACATCGTCATCCAAGCTACTTGAGATGTGTGTCACAGGCTGTTGATATTTGGTCAATAGTGCGCTTGCTTTACCGATGCTCATCACTTGCCCGAGATCCCAGAAACAAGGTGTAGCATGAGATCAGAGTCTGAAAAGGCGCGTGCTTCAGCCACAAGAGGACTGCCGAGGCTTCTTCGACATCCCCCTTCTTCCTTTTGTGCTTCGTCGGAGGCTCCGCAACAGGCGGGCGAATACACTGTGGGATTTCAATTGATCATGTTTCACTGCTGGCTCCCAAGGCATTCAGCTGCAGGCACAACAGATCAGTCATAGCCATAATTACATCATACCAGCTGTTTAAAATTTGGCACAACTGTAGAGAAAGAATCAGAAGGAATGAGCTCCTCAAAACATGTGAAAGCCGATACCCTGACCGTCGGTCACAAGGTAAATCAGCTTGATCCCATGGTTGATCCTTGACCTGGATTCTGCGGGGACGGACGCGATGGGCCGCCGCATGAACGGCAGCTCTGGCGCGGATTCTTGGCTTTCCTCTTTCTACCTACCGTTGCGACCAAACAAGCGCCTCAGCTCCCGGCCGGGCCACCATCTTCCCAGGTGACGCCTCCAACTCCCACAGATCCTATGGGCTGCTGTGATCCTGTCCTTCTCCGATGCTCAAGCCTGCGTAATGCCGGTCTTATGCTTTATGCCTGAGATATACGCAAGGAGTTGCATTGATCTTGGGGCTTTGCTACAGATGTCTCGACCTCGGCATCGTGAGCCACATGTCCTGAGCACACGCGACTGCTCAGACGAGAATGTCAACTTCATATGATCTCTTCAGCTTCACAATGCATTTAAGAGCAGCGTCTCCCGCACTACAAGCCTCAAAAGTAGCTATTACAACCAACAACACAACAAGCCCTTCCGCCAATAAAAGAAACCGTCGACCATTCCAACTGCAACAATGTCTGTCCAGAAAGTCCAAGGCCACATTGACGCTATCCAGCGTAAGCTGGAGAAGTCCATAAGGATTGCCGATAAGGGCCCCAACATGAAGCTCGGCGATGTGGTCAAGCTCGGCCGCAAAACCAACTCGATTGTTTCTGAGATCAAGAAGAGCATCAGCGAGTATGATGTAAGTTATCTGCAGAGCGAGTTGCTAAGATTCCAAGTCACAGGAGATGAGCATACTGACTTGAATGATTAGGGCGCCGATCCTACTCCTGCTGAGGCACAAGTCATCCTCACGAAAATGGAGAAGGTCGTTGCGTTGACGGAGCAGGAATTGGACACTATGGTCAAGAACAAGGCTCGTATCGACGAGTTGCACGTCGGAGGTAGGTTCAAATGTTACTGTTGCGAACCGAAGCTGTTCTCCTTTTCACATGCGCCAAACTTGTAGACCATGCCCCCCCCCCTTTTTTTTTTCTTTTTTCGGATTTGGAAACCATGGCATACAGAGCTTTGGCTAACGCATAGCACAGGTTTGGTCAAGAGGAATCTGCTTAGCAGCCAGGAGGCAGGAGCCAAATTCTCTGTGACGCTGAACGAGAAGGCCCCTGATAATTTGAAGCCCTCAGCCACGGCACTCGAGGAGAGACGCAACAAGGCGTTTGAGAAGGCTGTCTCCGTCTTTGCTAATGCCCAGGGAGGAGAGGATCAGGCTGATGGAGAGGACGACTCCGACTAGGCGGTCATTTCAACTACTTCCCCTTATGAAGAAGACCATCGGTAACATTGAAGCTGTTGCTTGAAATGCACCCCAGACTCACTTAGCAGAGGAGCAACTTGCTAGAATGAATAAACGTTAGTCATAAGGCGAGTTGACTGATGCTGTCTGAATCTGCTATGCACCGTCTCTGATCACTTGTTGCACGCCTAAAACATGACTCAATCTCTTACTTGAGTGATGCAAGACAAATGAGTGAAACTGTACAAATGGAGTGTGTTGACAGATATTGCAAATTCTACTTTCATGCCGACAAGCCATACTTGAATTGGCGCTTTGGGGGCCTTACCAGGGGTTCAATGATACCTAGGTAAGTATGTGGCAATAATTACAATTAGGCAGTCACTTATGGTCATAACAGCAAGGATGTATAACTAGGATCCAAACTCTTTGTTGGCTACAAAATATACCTAGCACTGGCTAGCAGTCTACCTACAATCAAGTATTCAATTATGAAGTCTATTATTGATTTTCAACTGAAAGTGAAGTGACTCGACAGCAAATTTGCATCATCTAGCCCTTCAATTTAGTAAGCTGCTGATCATGGACGGCGTGATAAGAATTTTTTTGTAATTGAAGTCTGTCTGACCTCAAAATGATCAGTATTTGCTGGATTATAAGATTGGTTGTAGTCTGAATCGTACAGTAATCTGGTGGCTCTTCATGCTGTTCCGGAAGTGGATCCATTCTAAAGCAGAGATAGGATGCTACAGATGGAATACAGAAAGTTCCGCGACTTCTAGTTGTACTAAACGCGATTTCCTTTCAATCTAAGGCAGTAGGCACCTGACTAGTCTTCGATGAAGACGCAGCGTCTCTCCAACTCGATCAGGCAAACGACTCGGGAGTTTCAATTTCCTTGCAGGCAACGTGAACGAGTCGACTTCCCATTTCCACCAAAGAACTACAGTAATTCATGAACCATAGAATTTGCCATGACATAGTACCTAGGTAAGCACTTGTCGAATCAAACAAACAGATCACGTAACAGGATACGTCACACATCAGCAAAGTGGACCGTAAGAGTACTAGTGTTTTTTGACGGTGACTTTCGGATGGCCGAGTCTATCCGCCCTTACACAAACGGGGTTGCATGCATTACAATTGCCGATTTCAAATTGCTTATGAGATACATCAAGTCCTCAAGTCATGAATTGAGTATGTACTCAGTGCATGTGGACTGTCGATGGTGGACTCAAAGCCCAGGCGCCAACTCCCGCCGTGAAGCTTGGTCACGTCAATATTGAATGGCATGACGACCGTCTCATGAAGAAGATCGCTTTTCTGTGATTCGTAAGCTTGCGGAGGTCTTATAAATGCACTTGCATACTACCTAGGTATTCATCCGGGGTAGGAGAGACCGATTCCTACCCTGGCTGAAGATCGTCCCTTATCAAGAACTTGGAGCAGAGAGGGGGGTTATAAGGCCCTAACACCCATCGGTTTCCTTTTCTATTATACTCAAGTGCTAATCATTAAAGTTCAGACAAATTCAAACATGGCTCCAATTCGTGTTGGATTAATCGGCCTCTCCTCGAACTCGACCTCTGGCTGGGCTGCTAACGCTCATCTGCCCTACCTCCTCTCGGCGCGCGGGCAAGAGCGGTTTCAGGTTGTTGCCCTGCTCGGATCCACTGTAGAGCGTGCTCGTGACTCTATAAGTCATTTCAGCCTCCCGAATCCTCAGAATATTCGCGCATATGGCTCACCTGCCGAGCTCGCCGCCGACCCCGACGTCGACCTCAAGTGCTAGTTGTGTGCAGTGTCCGTGTGGACAAGCACTACGACACTGTTCGGCCAAGCATCGAAGCCGGGAAAGACGTACTTGTCGAGTGGCCTTTGGCAGAGAACGCGGTCAGAGCAAAGGAGTTGGTTGATCTGTCGAAGAAAGCTGGTGGCAGGACGGCTGTCGCGATTCAAGCTAGGTTGGCACCCTTTGTTGTTAAGGTTAAGGATTTATTGGACAGCGGGGTTATCAGAAGAGTTGTCAACAGTCAACTTAATGTCAATGGCAAACAAGAGGGTAGTGACAGTATAATTCCGGGTCTCGAGTACTTTGCTGACAGCAAGGTTGGTGGAAACTACTACACAATCTGGTTTGGACACGGTCAGTCTTCAAATTTTGTGTCCTGTATCGGGCATTCATACAGCGGATGATGTTTAGCTAACCTATATCGCTTATAGCTTAGGACCCAGCTATAATCGGCTTACCCAGCTTTTCTAATCGGCTTACCCAGCTCCGCCATTAGGCCTACCTAGGAACTTTCCGCCTACCTAGTATAAGCTCTATAGCCAATTTCTATAAAGGCTAAATATACTATATTTTCTTAATAAAATTACCCCGCTTTAGCTATATAGCTTTCCGCTTATTTAAAAGCTTTCTGCTTACTTAAAAGCTTTTTATTTATTTAATACCTTAAGTAAATATTATATATTAAATAATATAGCGCGCCTTTATTATTCTTATTACTATAAACCGTTACCTTTTTTAAAGGGCGTTACTTTAAAGGGTGCTGCTTTAGTAAGAGCTGCTTTAAAGGGCGCTGCTTTAAAAAGGGCGCTGCTTTAAAGGGCGCTGCTTTAAAGAGCGCTGCTCTAAAGGGCACTGCTTTAAAGGGCGCTGCTTTAATAAGGGCTGCTCTAGAAGGGGCTATAGGGTAATCTTACTTAGTTAAGGTATATATTAATTTCTTAGCAGAAATTGCCTATAAGGCTTATACTGGGTAGGCGGAAAGTTTCTGGGTGGGCCTAATGGCGGAGCTGGGTAAGCCGATCAGAAAAGCTGGGTAAGCCGATTATGGCTGCCGCAGTCCGGCTCTCCCATATTCAGGTCTATTCCTGTCCCTCAGCCTGGCTACAGCGATAACCGGACTAGTGCTCCTATTCTTCCCCCTGGGCTTCTAGATTACGACCTTTCTTATAGTTTTCATCATTATCCTCCATCACTTGCGGAGTTTCCGCTGCACCTGCGGTTTGATCCTGCCCACTTGTAAAACTCGACGGCCCATACAGGAGTGGCGCTGGATAATAGCCCATCTATAAAGCGTCAGCAATTTTCTTTTCGATGATGTTCTAGGATCTGTGTCATATAACTTCCGTATGAGTCGGCGGCCAGATTGTATTCCTGTTGGATTTGTAGATATAGGTGCGAAAGCCCTTCTGGAGAAGTGTGTAGACTTCATATCCAGACATTGTGTGCAGCTCGTCCAGCTTTTTCATGACGGTGGCACGTCTCTTTATGCTTCTAAGTCTCTGGCGCTTGGCTTCCTTTGCGGTCAATTTGGCACTGGGGTCATTAATTGGCACGGGTGGAGCCATGGCTTGGTGATATAGTTAAAGAGGAAAGGATTAGCTATCAGCATACCCAGGTGGAGAGCGGCGGCCTCCTTAAAGAGTAGGCCACAGGGCCTTAAGCATGATGCTGTATTTACGATGTTCAGGGTCTTGGTCGGCTGTGCAACTTTCTTCTCAGGTGGGGCCACTCTGCAGGCTCAAGTCCAGTCTACTGGCCAGAGGCCCGAAGTCGGGCTCTAGAAGTCGACTATGTATATGGTTCACCGACCATGGCAAACGAGACCGCGAGACCTCAAAGATCCAAGATATGGATAGGTTTCCCTTGAAGCGGATGATCCATTTGGTGATCTTTTCGAGAACGTCGCGCAGAATGATTATCTCACCGTTCGGAGATTTGAACTTCCAACGTTTTTGGATACTCGCATCTCTCTTATCTTCAGCAATCCGCTGCACGGCTTCTAAAATATCGCGCTTATTTGTCCACTCGATTGGAGGGTCTCATCCAGCTTACTGAATACCTTCTCCCAGAGACTCGCAGTCAGGGTCTGGGCAGATGATGATACGGGCGTGGCCATAATTTTCTCGGATGCCGAACACAGTTTGTGCTGAGGTTTATGTGATTGTGGGAGACCGCTCTCCTGTCCAAGGTTTCACAATGGCGGGGAAGATGCTCTTAATAGCATTACAGGTAGGGCAAAAGCGCAGATCAGGTGATGGGTGAAAGTTACACGAGCATGGCGCAGCTGAAAACTTTTCTGAGACCAAGAATAAGCAACACCTAGTACTCACTTTCGTTTCCCGAAACTGCGTCAATAACGCCGTGTGGCCTTGACCCTGACCGTTAGAGGAAAACATGCGCTAGAGTTCAGAGAAAGTAGAAAAGGCGTATCAGAAGTAAAGCGTGAGGCATCTCAGGGATCAGGCGTCAGATGCAGAACAAGAGGCATGTCAGGCATACGGAGGAATCTAGTGTGTCGGCATACATGATGCGGATGTGATTGGCTAGGATGAGGACTGGCCTCTGGGAGTTGCGAGTGTGTGGGAGTCGGGCACTTCATGGAGGGAAATAAGCACCACTTACCCGCAAGACGAAAGCAGCCTGGTCCTAGACCCCGGGGTAACGAAAATGCCATCGACACAGCTGGCGGCCTACTAACAACATATCATAGCAGCAAACTCACAATCTCCCATTTAGATTCCAGTGCCCACCATCTAAGGCCCCGAAATCTGAGGATAAGGTGTTGTACTCTGTTGCCACACTATCCCGCGCAGGGATGATGACTTCCTGGTCTTGGAATTCCGGAGGGATATCAGGTCGGCCTAGAATCGTTTGCACTGCCTTTTAAAGCACAAATCTTAGATTAAGGCCGCCGAAGCTGAGGAGTGAAAGGATTAGTCCTAGCCGGGCTTTCTGTTATAGTAACAAAGCAGAACCTCCAATATCCCAAACGGCATTAATGAGCATACCTTTTTTGATGCTCTTCTGGTGCCTTCAAGATAATCGCAATAGACATTCAGCTGTCTCTGCCGAGGGCGGTGTATGGCAGTAGGGCAGATTTGCACGACCTTGCCAGGGGGAGCAAGCATGGCGCCTGTTGCAAACCCAGAAAAGATAGGTGGGTGGCATTTACCCAGCCTTTTATGAAAAGATATTCCTTCCCTCCTAATTTTCCATATAAACTATACCATAAGCAATAACCTTGTTTATAAACGCCATAATCCATTTAAATTAAAAACATTTAAATGGTCTTAAAATTACTTAGAATATTATAACTAATAAACTTAACTTAAATATTTAAATTTTTAACCTTTAAGGGTAAATTCACTATTAATTTAATCTATAATATATAATTAATATAATTAAATTACATATTCCCTTCTTATAATATAAAAACCTTATATTACGTCCTAAACTTTCTCTTATTTCCAAATACTTTAAAGTAAAATGTAATGCTTTTATAAATTATAAGGTGTAATTAGTAAGTCTTTATTTATATTTTAAAGTATTATAAGCTAGTAAAAAACCTAGCCTTATATATCTTCTTATAATGTGTGAGGGGGCTGGATTAGTAGGTAAGGCCGCTACTATTAGCATTATTCCTAAAATATTATAAGCTAAAAGCTTTAAACTTATAAGGATGCGTTTAAAGGTATTTAAGGCTTGCTTATAGGGTAGGCTCAAGTTTATACTTATATAAGTTGCTTTCCTTTATACTATAATTCTCTTAGAATTAGCTTAAGTAAATATAAATAATATTTCTTAAATTTAAATTACTTAATTAATGGCTAAACTTTATTAATATAATTTTAAAAATAATAGGGGAGGGGTAAATAAAATTTAATTTAAAAAGATTATATATAAAATTTAAGATTTAATCCCTTATTACTTCTTAATATACTAATAATAAATGTTTAAATATATTTATTTAAAGTAATCTTATTAAATTTAAAAAAGTTTAAGCTAAAATAATTAATTTTTAATTATTAAGTAGCTATTTTAAATACTTTTAGCTATAAGCTAATATTATTATAACTTAAAGTTTTAAAACTTATATATAATGCGGCAAAAAATAATCTTTTTAAAGCTTTATAAAAAAGCTTAATAATAATTTAATAATAAACCTAAATAAGAGCGTTTTAAGCATTATTCTTATTAATAATATAATAAAGTTTAAATACTAAGGGGCTAGTTTTATATATTAACTATAATTAAATCTTTTTAGTAGCTAAAGTATAAGCCCTCTTAATACTAATTATATTACTATGCCCATATTACTAGATATTAATATAGGTAATATGTATAGCATTAACCCTATCTGATAAAGTAAGGTGCCATCTTAGGATTAGGAGCTGGTAATTAAGGGGTTTGCATAAGGGGTATTATTATATCAGGCATGCCATGTTTAGAGAGCAAGTGGAAGGGGGAGAGAAAGGGAGCAATTCGGAAGCACAAAAACGACAGAATAGTCTTGATTGATGCTAGTCAGGGCCAGTCTTTGGAGACTTATTAGCGATGTGCTTACAATTGAACTTGCTCACAAGTGAACTGCGGAGCATCAAGCGGCAGTTTATCCGCAATAGCCGCGTCACCCGCCAGGACTGCGTCACTGCCCGCAGGATCAATAAGGATGGCCCAAATTTCAAGCCCCTCGTGGCTAGTGGATAACCCAGCAGCGCCAAGGACGTGGAGGCTACTGAGACGGCCTCGCCCGCTGCCTCGTAACACAGGCAGAGTAGCTTACGGGCTTGGATGCCCCCAGCCCATTGCAAAATTGCGTGTAGTAGTGCACCTTAGAGCGACAGATGGTGGTGGATTGAATGGCTATTCGGACCTCGTCGCAGTCGAGAGGCGTGAGATCCGTTCATTTGGCCTATACAGATTTTACTATGCTCATGAGAGCAACCCTGATGGCTCGTCCGCCTTAAGCGCTATAAAAGGGTCGGCCTACGCAAGATTTTATGTCAACCTTGCGGACGGAGCTTCACATGGACCGTGGCAGTAGACGTTTGTCACAGGAGTCGGATACCAAAGGTTCTAGGTCCTCATAGTAACCAAAGACAAAGTTGTAGCAAGCTCTGCGTGAAGATCTATAACAAAGCCCTTGAAATTAGCTTCACGCCTCAGTGCAATTTGGCTCACTGCTACCACAGATCACTTCGAAGCTTCCACCAGTTTTCCCGTGGCAAGAAGTTTCTTGCCTTCAGCGAGAGGTAGCGCGCAGCTTGGCGGCCGCTGCCACGTCAGGAAATTGGCGCCGTGCCGGACCATATCGCGTCTATACTGATAGTGTATCCTCCGCATCGCCCCGAAGAACATTACCTCGGGCAGCTCAGGGAGTGGTGGCCAGTCGAACGCACCGGGGGCCTGCTTCCAGAGTGACAGCGTCTGTTGCTGCTGCTTTTCCTCCTGCGCCCCGTCACCCGACCTAGCCCGTCGCGTTGTCATCCACTCATCAAGTTGTCGCCTATAATCGGCCACGGGAGCGTTAAGGACAACTTCCTCGTGCTTCTCCCAAGCTGGAGTGTCGAGTACCATGGCTATATCCAGCTCATGGGGGTCGTTCTCATCCCTTAGGTGCGTATCCCGGGTAATGATCTCGTAAAGCGTAAAAGCGGTGAATTTAACGTCATCCCGATCCGGGTTATAGTCTTGTCTTTCAGGATGCTCTTCTTCCCAGTCCAGCCTGGCTGCGAGATTAAAGTCGAATATGATAATGTTGTCCGTTCTTGGGTCGATGAGGAGGTTGTATGGCGTGATGTCGCCATGGCAGATTCCCAGGTCAAGGTTAAGGTAATCGATAGTTGAGGTGAGCTGTCTAAGGTGCTTAAGCTTGAAAGGTCTCGAGATATTGTCCTCAATTGTGCCACCCGGCACGAAGGGGGTTGTGAAGCCCACCACTTTGTCGTTGTCTTGGCCCTCAACACGGTCGATAACAAGACCATGAAAGGGAATGATGTTGGGGTGCCTAGGTATGCGAGAGAGACAATTCGCCTCATCCCATATCGCTTCCATATTGCCCTCGTTAAAATAATATTTAAACGCAACCTGCTGCGGTGGCGAGCCAGTTATAGAAGTGTGCTCACACAGGTCAACCTGAACGCCCATACGACTGACCTCAATCAGCTTATCACGTCTGATATGTTGTACTTGGGTCGTATAATCTAATGGAGAGGGATAGAATGGAATCCTGGTAGGGTCAACAACTGGATCAGTTGTGGTTTTCAGTAGCTCGCCGTCCTCGCCGACCTCGATCTGTGTGACGTCCGAGGAAATATCGTCAATATGCTCGGCGAGTGCATAAAGAAAGAAGTCTTCATCTTCCTCTTTCCATGGCGTGGCAACGGCAATAAAACGCCGTTGGTCCCAGTCAATGATGATCTTTTCTGTGCCGGTCTCATGCCAGCCCGCAGCATGCGTCACACTGAAGCGCTGGTCTGGTGTGCAGTTATCGAAATGGCCCATGGTCGGTTAACGGAAATCAAACCGAAAATAACAGAAAAGGTAAGGAAGGACACGAGTAGTATTGGGACTGTCGTGTGTTTGGCAGTTGAAGTTGGGAAGAAAGATGCGCAGAGGTTGGCAGAGCTTAAGTATTCTTGATCCTTCCCGTTTGTTCAATTCTCATTGCGGCTGGGGTGGGTCAAAGTGGAGATCGCTGTCCAATCAGGTCACGTGGTGCTTAGGGTAGCATGGGCAAAAGACGACAATATCCTCCTGCGACCTAATCACATAACGGAACTGAGAAAGACTGCTGGGCGGTCTAATTGCAGTGGACAATTTGGTCTTCAAGTCCGATGTGTCATTTTTGGTTCTCTATATATAGGAGGATACCCACTCGACCTTGGCTTCATTGGGGGCGAGCGGGTACGTGTTGGTGGTTGACTCTAGCACCAACCAACAGTCACAGCCCGTCCAACAACTCCCCACTGGCCCACTCAGTACTTAACCAACTAAGAAAGTTGATAATGAATCGGAGTACTCGGTTTCTTTCCAATCTAAAAACAGCTCTATATACTGGGCCTTCCAGGTCTTCCAGGCCGCTCACGCCTTCTGGCCGCAGGACCTCTTCAGCTTTTTGGACCATCCGACAGGTCTGGCTGCCAAGTCTTCTGAGTTTCTTTTCTTAGTTCTTGAGGCGGAGCTTTCAAGTCTCCTCCACACGTCTCCATCGTACCTAGGTCTTCGGTGGGGACAGCGGTCACGATGGCTTCAATGTTGTCAAAATTATCACTTCGACCACACTCGGCCAGGCCAGAGGATTCGGTCTCACGCCAGCCGGCCTTCATTTCTCTTCATACTTGGCCACATCACCAGAAGTTAGTGGAGAACAAGGACGGAGTCTGTACAATGTGCAATTGTCATGATAGGTATAAAAGGCCACACCGTACCATCCTGCAGATGAAGTGAATGGTGCTTAGACAATAAACTTCTCTACTTCCTCCATATTCATCCCTATAAACATCCACTTGAAGCAAAACATTTAAAAATCCACTTGTCATCACCTTTGTCTTCTTTCCAGCCCTCCAAGAGCCATGTCGCGACCCAACCCCGAGCAAGTATTCCAGACCTGGATGAGCCAAAGATTCGAAAATTGTGGCAAGTATCCTGACAAAAGTGAGCTAATCCTGTTTATCACTATCATTTGACCATCCTTACGACCACTCCATATCTTAACACTCCGGAAGTAAGCTAAGTTGTCTGATAAACGCGCAGAGGGCTACTCCATCATTGGCCCCCAGAGCCACGAATACAATTGCTTCGCCCATGCCGTTCGCCAGGATAAAGTTCGCCTCACACCCATGAGTCTCCCCGATCTAGTTACGATGTACGAATCCTACGGTTACTATCAGGTTGATGTAACTGGCGACCTTCTCGCCGACGACGCCGAGGCCTACGCAAAGCAGACCGAGCCTAGGATCCCTCTCCATGCCCACCGGTTCAAGGGCCCCGCTCAGAACAACAGAAACGTATTGGAATGCTCTTCCAAAATGGGCGATGATTACCTCATCGTCCACCCTCGTGACTTGCTTCAATGCAAGCGAGCCACGTCCGCCAATGCCGGATGGGAGTACGGTCTCGTGTACTACAGGTTTCGCTTCGATGCGGTCAGATACAAAAAAGACCAAGATTCCAGTAAGTTCCAAGTTTTTTCGAAAGCTTTTGAATGCTATCTGGCCTTTTCCAGCAAGGCCGATGGGATCTCAATCACATGATATAAATCCGATGGGGATCTCTTTCTCATTTTCCCCTCCTTTTTGATCTTACTACAGCGATATGATGACTAATGCATCCATCATGGCAAACAGCGTTCAAGACCAGATCAGGACGCACAGTTAAGAAATCTGAAACAACTTTGACCAAGTCCTTGCAAAGGATTCGGAAGACAGACGCCATGCTCACCAAGTCCCATCGCATCACTAAGAAGCCAAGACCTGCTCAGGCTGGTCCTAGCAAGAAGAAATGAACTGGTTTTGATAGATTACAGTAGTGCAGCGCTGGTGGGCGATCGATATAGAGTCCAGTAGGATGGGAGGAATTTGTTTAGGGTAAATGGACCTTATGTATCTGGAAAATGGAGCAGCGTTTGACGGGCTGGTCCCTGGTGGATTTTCTGTTTGAAATTCCATAAATATAACCTGTTACCAATCCTGGGTGAGGCTTCATACATGCGAGTTTGTGAATAAGTCCGCAGAGACCACATCAAGGTCCAATATCGTACATGTGGTGACGACCCTCACCATAAAGGAATGAGCCTTGGTACACCAGTGCGCAGAGTGGTAATACTGAGTGTGGTGCAGCCACTTAAATCCTGAATTTGTTATCCTTAACCTATCCAGAGCTCATCTACAAGCCACACCACATAATTACATTACCCCTTAAAGTTGGATAAGTAGAAGAGGTTACCCTCTAGCAAGCTCCCCATCTATTTTATACTATTAAACCTAGCATCTAAGGATGATAGCAATACTATTACAACCTAGGCAACGTCTTGTATGTGAATGTAACGAGGTAAAACTATAACACTGTGTAATGTCTGCCACTGTTCGCCTAGCGATATCAGGCTTTTCCTCCAGGGCGTGCCCTTTCTTGAAGGGAACTCCATCTAACACAGAGGCAAAGCCCTGCTCCAGGTCAACGTCTACGTGCCCCTTATCGAGGTCGACCACCGACATATCGACAGCTCTCTCTGCATGCGGCCATACCGCAGAGCAGCCCCATGGCCCCATTGTCGAAGCTCAGACACGTGCGCCTGGGTTAGACGGTTTTCCTGGCTTCCCTGAGCGCGACGCGGATGGCGACGGCTAGCGGCACGAGGAGCGCACCGGGCTCGAAGCTCAGCTCGGCTAGGAGACGGCAAACCCAGCAGGCGGCATGTTCCACGAGATCCTGCAGGGTGCTCTGGTTGTGGCGTAACGTGGAGAGCCTAAGCTGCGGGGACGTATGGCCGGGAAGATGTTGTACCTCCCGCCGCTGCAGTCGCCTCACTGTCCGCAGGGGACGCCGCACTCGAGCGTAACGATGCCGCCAGCCTTCAGATCTGGATTCGCTTGGGAGATACCGGACAACACGGCGACGACTTCGCCCGCCTCTTCTCGGAGCCAGCGGTAGTTGTAGCCGACATCTCAACAATGTTCTCTGTGTTTCGGTTGAGATACGATTCAAGGGTAAGAGCATGGGTGGAGCAACATATGACGAATGGATCTCTATATTGCATGCCTTTACGAGTCTTGATGTCGCAATTTAGCACTCTTCGGGCCTGCACAAGAGGCCCCGAGCCGCAATGTCAGCTTTGCATCTGGCTGCGATCCACAGCTGCTAGTTTACGTAGGCGACTTCCGACACGATACCGCCAGCCATATGAGAGTTGTTACCATTGGGTCACCCTAATGGCTTCGGAGGGTAGCTGTGAGCCGCATGCTATGCCGAGTCCCAAGTTTGTCAGCGACAGGCCAAGAGTTGTCGAGAGACAGGTTTGATCAAGCCCGCGGGATCTGATTTCCGACCACCAATTCACGTGGCCCGCATAGTCGCCAAACGCTACCCTGCAAATATGGCCCCGGGCGGCGAAAAGCCCCGGAAACATGGCGCGAATTCTGGGGGAACAATCTTCAACATTACTCTACATAGTCAGGGGCGGGCGGTGGCTTTCTTCAAGTCTCTGGAATTTGAGCCATAGTCAATAGCACCGGCCATTTTAACCTCTGGCGCTATCTTCAGCTTCTTCGTTGTCGGCGATTCTCACATAGTCTTCAATTAATGGTTTGTTCGACATATTTGGTCCCAGGATGTAGGGCTACGCAAATAACCTTGATGCCATCATCATAGGTGCAGGCCCGGCGGGCATCGCCATGGCCTACCGCCTGAAGCATGAGCTCAACTTTCATGACTTTTTGATTTATGAGAAGCTCGATGGTGTTGGTGGCACCTGGCGAGCAAACACATATCCCGGATGGTAAGTGAATAACATGGAATGAGGAGAGAAGTACTACAAGTAATTGCAATCAGAGACGGAAGACTGATCACTCATTTCGCCTTACCCAGTGGGTGTGACCTTCAGTCGCACCTCTACTCCTTCAGCTTCAACCCGAATCCCAACTGGTCAAAGCAGCTGTGTGAACAGCCTGAGATTCTTAAATGTCAGTCATATCCAGTCCGCCCAGTCATTTCATTTTGTGACTATCCACTACGCACTTGAAGCGGTAAGACTAACCTGTGCATGGTAGACATGGAGGATACTGTCGACAAGTTCGACATCCGCAAGCATGTCCACCCGTCGGTTTTGTGTACCGGTGCGAAGTGGCACAATGAACTCGGCAAGTGGGAGGTGAACCTCGAGGACCTCGAGTCAGGAATTGAGTATTCCCGCTACGCCACAATTTTTGTCTCTGCCGTCGGTGCCATCTCCTTCCCACGAGATGTCAAGTTCCCGGGTATGGAGAATTTCAAGGGCCACATGTTTCACACTGCCCGGTGGGACCATTCTGTCTCATACGCAAACAAGCGCGTCGCCGTCATCGGCAATGGCTGCAGCGCGGCTCAGGTCGTCCCGGCCGTCGCCGAGAAGGCAGCCTTCGTGAAGCAGTACGCTCGCAGTGGCCAATGGTTCCACGCCCGACCGAACCGGTACTACACCGAGCTGGACAAGTTCATGTTCAAGTGGATGCCGCTGTGGGCTCGACTTCTCCGCCTCAAGATCTTCCTCGACGCAGATGAGGAGACTACGACGTACTTCCCGACCACAAAAGGTGTTAAGATGCGCGCCCAGGTGGAGAGCGAGTCAAAGAAGTACATAAAATCCAAGACGCCAGAGAAGTTCTGGAACCATATCATCCCAAAGTTCCCACTAGGATGCAAGCGCCGCATGTTCGACCCTGGATACCTCGACGCCCTCAACAGGCACAACGTTGAGCTGCTACCCGAGGGTATCCAGGAGATGACAGAGACCGGCATTGTCAGCGCCTCGGGGGAACAGGATGACTTCGACATCATCGTCCTCGCCACTGGATTCCAAGTCTCAGAGTTCCTGACGCCCATGCACATCACCGGCGCCGACGGCCGGGCGCTGCACAAGCAGTGGAGGGAGTGCCGCGGCGCCCAGGCATACCTGGGCACCTACGTCCACAACTTCCCCAACCTGGCCATCCTCTTTGGGCCAAACACCTTCCCGGCCAACAACTCGGCCCTGTTTGCGTGCGAGATGCAGGTCGACTTTGCCGTCAAGTCGCTCTTCACGCCCCTGCTCGACCGCCGGGCGGACATCATCGAGGTCAAGCAGACGGCCGAGAACTTCACGACGAATGCGATACACAGGGAGCTCTCCAACACCGTCTTCTCGGGGGACTGCTCGAACTGGTACATTGGCAAGTTTGGCCGCAACGCCGCCTCGTGGCCCGGCCCGGCGCGGTCGTACTGGGCTGCCACGTACTTCCCTGACTGGTCGGCGTTCAACCTCATTGGCGGGAGCAGGCTGTGGCCGCTATACACTTTCCGACGCTGGCTGTTGAACGCCGGGCTGCTTACCAAGGCGCTATCTATCCTTGGTATCGCGGCGGCAGCGGCACTCTCTGGAGGTCGTGAGGTCAGCATCGCGCGACTTGCTGGCCTGAAAGCCATGGCGACTAGTGCATTTGTATAGGGTCTATAAGCTATGGCTACACGGTTAATGCATAGTCGCATAGTCGCCAGTTGGTTAACAGCTGGTAACAGCTACTAGTATAAACAACTAAGCTATTAGTATAAATAACTAACTATTCCTATAAAGAATATATATAATAATTTTAAAGATTTCTTTAAATATATAAAAGTAATATTATTATATTAAGAAAGATTTTATTATTATTATATAATTATATAAAGTGTTATTAAATTTTTATATTTAAGGTAAAATTAATATATTATTTTATATTTATTTTTTTAAAGAGTAAATAATTTTTAATAATATTTTATTTATTAGGTTAAAAGTAAAGTATATTTAAAAATAATTCTTATTATAATTTTATATATATTATATAAAGAGATATTAAACATTATATTTAAGTGGTAATATTAAAGGTAGGGGGTAAAAAGGGGGGGGGCGTTAATATTTTAAATAAGTAATTACTATTAAATAAATTTAATATAAATATTTTTTTTTTAAAAAAGCTTATAAGTATTTTAAAAAATGGGTTATATAAATGAAAAATATATTAAAGTAAAGAGAAGAATTTATATAATTATATAAAGGTAATATATAATTTAAAGATTAAAGAATAAAAAAGAAAAAGTTAAAATACCTTAAGAAAAAACTTTAATTCCTTATTATATAAGATATAATAAGCTAATAATAAATATTATACCCCTTAATAATAATTTATTTTAAATATATTATATCTTAAGTTTTAAAAATAAATTAACATTATATATTATTAAGCTATAATAAAAGTTTAAGTTATTAATTTTATTTTAAAAAAAAACTTAATATATATATTTAATAATTATTATTTATATTAATTAAAAGAATAATAATAAATATAATATAAGTTAAATTAAAGATTATATATATATAATTCTTTTTAAAAAAAGATTAAAAAATTATAAAAACTATTTTATTTCTTTATTTATTTATTTATTTATTTATTTATTTATTTATTTATTTATTTATTTATTTATTTGTTATTTATTTATTTATTTATTTATTTTTATTTATTTATTTTATATTTATTTATTTATTTATTTATTTATTTATTTATTTATTTATTTATTTATTTATTTATTTATTTATTTATTTATTTATATTTTAAATAAGTTCTTTAATTATAAATAATAAGGCTTTTTTTCACTATTTATTTTTTAATTAATTTAATTAAACTAAAATTAGTTTTTAGTTTTTTAATTTTAGTTAATTTTAAAAATTAAAATTAATTTTAATTATTAGTTTTTAATTAATTTAATTAATTAAAACTAAATTAACTAATTAAGAAAATTAATTAAATAAATTAAAATTAAGAAACTAATTTATAACCTTAATATTTAAAAACCGGGTTATTTATTTTATCTTTAACCTTAAAAGCTTTATTTATATAAATAATACATTATAATTAAATTAAAGAGATAACCTTTATAAAATTTTCTAATTAAACCTTAAATTATAAAACTATTTATTATAAATACTTTACTAGCGCTAACCGTTAAAGCTTTTAACACTCTTTATTTATCTATATTATAATTATCTTTAATTATTAATATTTTTACTATATTAATAATATAAGTTATAGCTAAGGCCTATTTAAATATAAAGCTAAGTTAATTTTATATTAAATATAATCACTTATTTTAAGAATAATATTAAGCCTATTTATTTCTTATTAACTTAAATTTTTCATTTATTACCTTTAGCTTTAATTTAAGTAGCTGCTTTAATTAATAACTAGCTTAATTTTTAATCTTTATAAAGGTATTAAAAAGGAAATATTTATTTAATATAATTTATTACACATTCCTTTAAAGTAATATAAGCTATATAAATATATTAATTTAATTTTATAAGGATTATAATAACCTTTTACTAATATATATTTAAACCTATATTATTTAGCGTTGTGTGGATAAAGGCTTTAAAGCTTAATAAAATAATAATATTATTTATATATTTAGTAATACTTAAAATTAAACTATAAAAGTAATATATATAAAATTATTAATATAGCCTTTAAAGCTTTAACTCTTAACTTTATATTATTCTTTATAATAATAAGCTTAATTTAAAGGATTAATATAACTATTATTATACTATTTAACCTTTTATAGCAGCTTAACGTTAATATATTATTATTATTAATATTTAATTTTATATAATTTACCCTATAAATTAATAATTAATATATAAATATAAGTATTATATAATTAATAACTTTAAGTATTATTAAATTAAACACCTTATTAAGTTAAACACTTTTCTATTAACTATTTTAATCTATCTTTCTAACACGTTTTTTTATATTATACTTAAAAATGTTTAAAATAAAAGAATCTGGAATTTAGTTTATTATTTAAGCTATTAAATCTAACTTAAAACTAAGTATTTAACGCGTAATAAAGAAATATAATATCCCTTACTTTACCCTTTATAATAAAATAGCCGGCTAAACTATATAATATAATACTTACCTTAACTATAAAAGATTAATAAAAATTAAAAAGGAGGTATTTATTTAATATATACTTAACTAGAATTTATAAGAATATTTATTTATTCTTAAGGATATTAAAAATATAGTAAATTCCTTACTCCGTGACTATAATAGTGGCGCTATTAAGATTAACTGGGTAGAAAAACTTATTTTATTAAAAATATATCTTAAAACACGCGTTAATTATATATATAATTACTAGAGGGCCTTATATAAAGATCTTAATATAATAAATACGTAGTTTAACCTTATATTTAACACATGTAATAAATATAGTATCCTTAATTATAATACTTATAACTTTAATAAGTTAAGCTTTATAATAAGTATTAAATTACTTAGAATAATAATTATATAGTTTAATTAATAAGGGTGAGTAAAATAAATATAGCTTAAGAATTAATAATAAGTAATAGCTATTAAATTTATTAATAAAGATTAAGGCTAAAATATATCTTATTAGTTAATATATTAAAGGCGGCCTTTTAAATAATTAAGTTATTAAAATAAACTTAAATTAAATAGATAAATAATAAAATTATTATAAAATAGATTTAATACTTTAAGAAATATATTATATTACGTATAAAGGGCGTTTACCGGCTATTAGTTTTTAATAAGTATAAAAGCTATTATTCTATAGATTTTAAGTAATATTATAAAACGAAAAATATTATTACTCTTTATATACCTCTTTATTTATCCTATCTACTTTAGTTACTAAATGTTAAGTATTTTAATTTATTAAAAAAAGTGTATAATATAGAAATTATTTAGTTTAATAAAGCCTAAATTACTTATATTAATAAAATAAAGTTCTTTCTTACCTTTTATATTATATATAAAAAGGTTTTTAAGCTAGATATTAAAATTTAAATATTAATAGTAATATTAGGCTCCTTATTTATACCTACACCTTAAGTTTTTTAAACGTTATATAACTTATTATAAGCTATTTCTTAATTAACTTTAATTAAAAATTATATCTTTTATTATTAAGGAAGCTTTTTAATATTAATTTTATTTATTATTAACTAGTTCTTAAAAGGTATATAATTATTAGCTTATATAATAACCCTATTAACTTAAGTAATCTCGTTTTTAATCTATATATATATGCCTCTTTAAGCAGTATATATTAATCCCTTTATATAGTGATAAATGCTTAAGCACCTAGCATTAAAAAAATATATAATGCCGATAATAATAGGTTTTAAATATAATTATAGCTTATAGCTAAGTAAATAGTGATAGCTATATAGACGAGGCTAGCGAGAATCGCTTTTAACGGCGTTATAAACCGTTAATATAAGTAGCTAAAGACTAATAGTTAGGCAAATAGTTATACAGCAAAGACTAAAATAGTCTTTATAAAATAAATCTTATAAACGCAGTCCTAATTAATAACTTAATCTTTTTCCACCCACATTAATACACATTATAAGCTTTTAAAAAGACCCTCGCTAAGTAAGCTACTACTATAATTAACACTTAACCCTAAAGCTAACTTTAATAAAAGTTAAAATAAAAAAACGCTTTAATTTATTATATTTAAATAATTTTTATAAAAAAGTTATAAAACTCTTTAATAAAAGTAAAGATAATATTTATAATAAAATTAATAATATAAAGAAATATAATTTTATTATATTTTACTAAATTTATTATTTAGTTATTAGCGATATAATAACCTTTAAAAGGATTAAAAGGGAGTTAAAAAATAAGGGTAAAAAGAGGTATTATAATATTCCTTTAAAAGAGGATAAGGGCAATAAATAAATATATTAAGCTATATACAACTTTATATATAAGCTTAAGGCTGCTAAGGGATAGTTAAAAAGCTAAGTAGATAGCAGCTAGATTAATAAATAGTTAATTTAAAAAATAGTGTAGCTAAAGCTCTATTAACTTAAGAGAATAAAACCTTTTAAAAGATAAATATAATACTTTCCAAATATTAAAGAGCTAAAAAAATATATATATAGGATAAAGGAGTACTTTATATAAAAGATGCTTAGGAAATAATTAATAAAAAGAAAAAGGGGAAGCGGCTAGCTAATAAAATAAGCGGTAATATTAATAAGGTAATCCGTAATAAATTATTAAAAAGATAATATAATAATTATAATAAGACTAAGTATAATATATAAACTTATAAGAAAGATATAAAATTATTTATAAATTTTAATTTTAATTAAATTTAATTAAATTTCTTTATTATAATATTATAATTTAAGTTATTATATTATTAATATAGAAAAGTGTTTAATTTAATAGGGTATTTAACTTAATAGTGCTTAACGTTAACCTTAAGTATATTCTTTAATATTAATACTTAAATTAATATAAAAGCTTTAAGTTAGCTTAATATAAACATTAAAAATAATATTTTTAGCTTTCTTAAAATTAATTTTATAACTTATAAATTAATAATCTTAACCTTTAATTTTATAATATTAATATTAACCCGAATTATTATAATATTACTTATAATAATAGTTTTAAGTTTATTATATAATTAAAATTAAACTATATTATAAGTTAATATTATTATTTTATAATATTATAATAAATAAGTATTATAATAATTAAAATATAAAGATTAAGAAAAACTATATATAAAATTATAAATGCTTTACTACTTAATTAATTTTAATATATAACCTTTAAAACTTAAAATTATTTAATTATAAACGTCTTTAATCTTTAATTTAAATAATACTTATTAATTATTAATTATATACCCTTATAAAATCCTTATAAAGATATTTATAACGTTTAATATCCCTAGTAAAGTAATCCTATACACTATATATATAGATTTATATACCTTACGCTAGGTTAAAGATTTATAAAATTTAATCTACTAGGCCTAGCTATCTAGTTCTATTAAGCTAGCCTTAAATATAAAACTTTAACTTTTAAGGAGATAAAACATGTCTCTACACCCTTTTTCTCCCCACCCCCACCCCCTTTTTATCTTTATTTCTTTATTAATAATATTTTTAGCATTAACAGCACTTTTATATAGCCAGGACTTTAGATTTCGGAGTCCTGGAGCTAGGTAATGTAGAGGCGCCTGCAATTGCTGCTGTCTAGATATTAACTAAAGGCTGTTAACTACCCTTCCATAACGGCCGCTTTCCACCCCCCACTTTATTAAGCAGTTAACTACTTTAGTGAAAGAGTGTCTCCTCCTAATAAATCTATTGCGTTTACCCTTGCCTCATTATTATCTTTATAATTATCTTTAATGCGGGATTTTATTTCTCTAGTGCTCTTTTACTTCTTTATTTTAATTATTCCTTTATTACTTTATCTTTCCTTATTTTCTCTTCTTTAAATTTATTTTATATGCTATTAATTATATATTAATGTATCTCTTAATAAAAAGAGCACATTTTAAATGTTTAAATTATGCTTAAATATCTTTAATTATATCTCACTATCCACTTTTTATCCTTAATTTCTAATAATAATAAAATAAAAATATAAAAACCCACTTAACCCTTATTAAATAACGAAGGCCTTTTATAATAAATTAACTTAATCCCTAACCTTATTTACTCTATATACTTTATAATAATAAAAGTAAACTTTAAATAAAATCTCCTTTTTTAAATAAATATTTATTTTATAAGGGGCCTATAATATTAAATAACCCTAGTCCTTAACCCTTACTTATTATTTCTAATATTAAGCTTTAAGCTTTTTTATTATTAATTAAGTAATGAGCCTTTAGCCTATAAGCAGCTTCCTTACTTTTAATTATCTAAAGTAACACTTATAATTTATTTTATTTCTTTCCCTATATATATTACTTTCTCTATAGCCCGCCTACTATTAAATTCTTTTAACGCTAATAAGATAAAATAAACTACTTAAAAGAAGAAAAAGTTTATTAAATAATAAAGAATTAATAAAGTTAAATAAAAAGAGTAAGAAGACGAATAATAAAGGTGTATAAGATTTAATTATATATAAATGTGTTATATATCTAAGTTTATTTTAATTCTATTATTATTATTATTATAGTCTTTTACTATTTAATTAAGTTATAATTATCTTTTAATCTCTCTTTATTATTTCTTTCTAATAATATATTTAATTCTATTAATTTAAGATAACACCTTATCTTTATAAATGTTTTGCTACCTTAATTAGGTTATATAATAAGAAACTATAAAGCAAAATGCTTCCTATAAGTTTAAATAACACTTAGAGGTAAACATTTATTTAGGGTTTAAATAGTAAACTTTCTTTAAGGCTATTATTTAAGTTTAATAACCTTATTTAATGCTTATAGTATACTTATTAGTGATACACTTATTATTTATTATTTTCTTATTAGAGATTACTCTTTATTAGTTTTAATAACACTTAGGGGTAAAGATTTATTTAAAGTTTAAATTATAAACCTTCTTTAAGGTTATTATATTATCCTAATAAACTTATCCCGTGCTCTTTTAATAGCTTCTTATAGAAGTAGATAAAGGGGTTTTAAAAAGAAGTTATATTTATATATATTAGTTTAAGGAAGGTTTATAATAAAAGGCTATAGCTTCTTAAAAGCTAGCTATAGCTAGCTATAAAGGCTATATTACTACTAGCTAATAGCTAGCTAGCTATAGCCTAGCAGCACTTATTAATAAGGCTAGTTTAAATTTTATATTTAAGGAAAGAAGTATACCCCCTTATGCTTACTATAAGTGCTATATATTAAAAAGTTTAATAATATCCTTATTATTATAAGGTTGCTAGTTTAATTTCTTTATAAGTTAACTTTTTTTTTTTTTACTTTTTTCTTTTTTCTTTTAAAAATGCTTTTAAAGCCTAATTTATTTAAATTTAATAACTTTCCTATTTAATTAAAATATTAATAAGCAGCTAACAATAACTAATAATTAATTAGCTATCTAGCTTATATAGTTTATTATCTTTTAAGTAATTTAAGCTATAAAAGCCACTGCTTCTCACGCTATTATTTAATTAATTAGCTATAAAAGTATTGCTCTTACTCTAGCTACTACCTCCTTAACTTACTATAAAATTAAGGCTATTATAACTACTTTAATAGCTACGCTAGCTACCACTTACTTAGCTTACTATAAAGTTAAGGCTATTATAATTATCCTAATAGCTACATTATAGCTTAAAGGTAGCATTTTACTTAAAAGCTTTACTTTAACTATTATAATAACTATTATTACCTAGCCTTATATATCCCTCCTCTTTTAAGTATATAAATAGTATATTCTTAAAGTTAATAATAAAGTTATATAACTAGCACACTTATTACTTAATTAGCGCTAAGCTTTATTATTTAATTAATAATAAGCTTTACTATTTAATTAACGCTAAGCTTTATCACTTAATTAGCAAGTATAAAAAACTTAAGAGGCTTAAAAAATTACTAATAAGTATATAAAAAGGGAGAGACGTCTTTATTACTTATATTTAAATAAATAAAAGTAGTAGTAAAGGTAATAATAATATTAATAATAATTTATAATAACTATAAACATTTAAGTATATATAATTAAGTAAACTAAGTTATAATAGGAAGGTCTTACTATATTTTTTATATATTTAAAGGCTTTCTTAATAAGGGCTTTATAGTTATTAAAGGCTTTATAGTAAGTAAGGGCATTATAACTATTTTTAAAGGCTAAGAGCTATATATAGGGTAGTTTTAATAGAGGTATACTCTTTAACTTACTTTTTAAAAACCTAATTCTTTTACTTAAAAGTTTAATTCTTCTTTTTAAAAGTTTAATTTACTTTTTTAAAAGTATTAGCTTACTATTATAAGGCTTAATTTTATTAATAAAGCTTATAAATTACCTTTTAATTTAAGATATCTTTAAACATTAATATATTATTAATCTTATATATTATATCTATAAGCCTTATTATTATTTCCTTTTAAAATATTAATATTATAAAAATTAAAACTAGGCTAATTTAAGCATCTTTATTAATTTAATATAATAATTTAACTACTTTATAAAAAAAGAAAAGTAAATATAAATATAAATTATAATAAGTAAATAAAGGTAAGATATAGTTTATAAATAAGCCTTTATTAAAGCTTTTATTATACTTTTTAAGTAATATTTAATTTATTAAGTAAGCCTTTATTAAGGCCCTTATAAGATTTATTAAGAATATTATAGCTACTATAAAAAATATTATAACTCTTATTATTATAGCTTATAATTAACTTAAATACTATTCACTTATAAATAATAGTTAATTAGTAAATAAATATTATTACTATATAAATTAACTAATAAAGTTATTTTTTTTCTTTTTCTTTTTATAAAGCATTAGTAGTAGCTTTAAGGGGTACTATTAATAATAAGGGTAATTAAAAAGAAAAAAAGAAAAAGGGAAAGTTTTTAAAAAAAAGAGTTAATTAAAAAGAGAAAGCTAATTTAAAAAAAAAGTTATCTTAATAAGTAAACTCCCTTAAAAGTAATATTAAGTTAATTTAAAAGGTATAGTTTATAATATTTACCTAGCAAATTACTATAAGTTTCTTATTATACACTTTAATAAAGTTTATATGCCCTTATCTTTTTATAAGATTTAAAGGTGCTATAAAATTATTTATATAATTACTTAAAAAAGTATATAGGTGCTATAAATAATTATTTATATAAAACTATTTAAAAGTATATAAAATTAATAAAAAAAGCAGATAAGTATATAAATTATTAAAAGTATATAAATTAATAAAAAAAGTAAATAAATATATAAATTATTAAGAATATATAAATTAATAAAAAAAGTAAATAAATTATAAAGTTATTTAAAAGTATATAAATTATTTAAAAGTATATAAATTAATAAAAAAGATAAATAAATTATAAAAAAAAGAGGAAATAAATATATAAATTATAAGAAAGGAAAGCTTCTTATTAAAAGTTTTTAAAAATAATATATAAGGCTTAAAAAGCTACGTAAGTTTAAAGGTATTATAAGATAACTTTTTAAAGGTTTTTAAGTAATTAAGAAAGTTATAATTACTTGTTTTTAAATATACTTAATAAAGGGGTTAAAGTTAACATCTTACTTAAAAATATTATAAAATAATTTACTTAATTAATATAACTTAACTATTATTATTAAGCTAGTAAGGTTATTTTTATCTTAGTTTATCACCTTTTAAATAAGGTTTATAAAAGATAAAAAAAACAATTTTAAATAATTTAATAGTTATAAAGTATAATTATAAAATATAGTTTTAATATTATTAAAATACTTATAATAAGGGCATTTTAATAGTTAATAAATCTTAAGTTATAGCTACTATTTATAAAAGCAAATAAGGGGGTTTTAAAAAAAAGTTATATTTATATATATTAGTTTAAAAAAGGTTTATAGTAAAAGGCTATAGCTTTTTAAAAGCTAGCTATAGCTAGCTGCGAGGGCTATATTACCGCTAGCTAATAGCTAGCTAGCTATAGCTTAATAGCACTTATTAATAAGGCTAGTTTAAATCCTATACCTAGGGAAAGAGGTGCACCCCCTTATGCCTGCTATACTTCTTCCTATAGGATTATTATTAATGCTCTTATTTGTTTTCTTTTTTAGGATTATTTTTTATAAACTTATATAGTAATTAAAGGCAGTAATTAACCCGGCTTTTATATAAGAGTACTTTTAAGTTTTTATATAGCTTTTTCCTTTAAATTAAGTGGAAATAATAAAATAATTCTTTATTACTTTCTTATTTTAATTAATTAATTATATAATTTAATACTAGCTTCGTTTTATAAGTTAAGTAAGTATATACGCCTCTTTAATATTTCTTTATATATATAGTTTATATTTATTTATAAGGCTAATATTAATAATATTTTAATAGCTTAAAGTTATTCTTTAAAGGGCCTTAATAATATAAATAGCCTTTTAAGCTATAAATATATAAGGATAAGAATAATATTATTTTAAATTAATTAAGCTTTTACCTTTTTTTAAATATTAATATCCGCTTAAATAGTTTATTATTTAAAATAATTATTAGCTTCCCTTATTACCCTTTCTATTAATTTTATTCTAGTTTTTATCTTTTTATAGCTAATATTTATATTTCTTTAGTTTAATTATCCTTTAAAATAATATATTATATAATTTAATGCCGCGGCCTTATTATTTATTATAATTATTTTATAAGTAAAGAATACTTTTATAAAATCTTTTTAAATAAACATTAATATAAGTTATTTATTAAATATTAAATTTTTAAATTCTATAAAGAAAGCATAATAATAAATAATAAAATATAAATAAAGTAAAGGTTTTTTATATTTCTATTATATAAAATATACTTTAAATATATTAAATAAAGAGAAATATATTATAAATAAATTTCTTATAAAGCTTTTAATAACTTTTAAAGTTAATAAATTAAATTACTTAACTCTTTTATATAAGTATATAATATATCCTTTATTAACTATTATTAATATAATTTTACCTTATTAATCTTGTTTTAGCTATTTAATTAATAAGAAAAGGAAGTTATAAAGGGTAAAAATAAAAATCTTATTTAAAATAAAAAGGAAACTTAGCTTTAATATTATTTAATACCTTTTTTAATTAACTTATATAAAGATACTTTATAATTACTATTAATATAATTAAAGGTATATTTATATAATTAATAATTAATTACCTTAAATTATAAGTACTTTATTTTTAATAAGAAACTTTATAAATATTTTTATATTTATAAAAATATACTTTATATTTTTATAAAATATTATAATACTAGGTATAATTATATAAAGCTAGAGAATTCTTTATAATAAATAGTTTTATTTAAATAAGTTATTAATAAGTGAGAAGATTTATTTACACTTTATTTAAATATAAATTAAAATTATATTAGCCTTCCTTTAAAATATAAAAAACTTAAAATTATATATTATATTTATATTAATATATTCCTTAAGTTTTAAATTATTATTAATAATAAATATTCACACTTTAATAATATAATTAATATTATACTTAATTTATTTATTATAATATAAAGCTATATACTTATATATATTACTAAGTTAAAGTTTATATTATAAATTATATAGTGAAAATAGTTTATTAAAAGTATTAATTAATTTCTCTCTTTTTATAAAAAAATTAAAAATCTTTTCTTTATATAATATTAAATAAGCTTATTATTTTCACGCTATTTAACTTAAATTAAATTATTAAAAATACTTAATTTTATAATATATATTTTTATTATAAAGTTTAGCTTAATAAGAAAATTCCTACCTTATTATATTAATAAGGTTATTATAATAATTTACTTTTTAATAAGCTATATAAGATAAACTTATCTTTAAGTTTTTACCTTTTAATATATAATAAAGCTTTATTATTCATTATATATTCTTTCTATTTAATCTTTTAACTATATTAATCCTTTAATTTCTATTAATATAAATAATATTATTTTAAAAGTAAGCTTTAAAATACTTTATTTAATATATTATATTATATAACTTATAATAAGATAAGCTTAAAGTTAATAAGATATTTATAATAATAAGCTAATTAATAAGTCTTTTAATATAATCTTTTTAAATTTCTAGTTTATAAAGTATTTATTTAAATATTCTTAAAAGCCTTATAATAAGTCTTTTATTTTTATCCCGCTTTATACCTACTTTTACTTTAAATATATAAAGTAAAACCTAATTAATATTAATTAAATACTTCTTTACTATAATATATATTTTAGTCTTATTTTATAGCTAGTAAAGAGTATTAATAAATAAATTAACTTATATTATTAAAGAGATATAAATTAAGAATTAAAAGGGCTTATAATTAAAAAGTTAAACTTTCTATATCTTAATATTAAGCACCTAATTATTATAATAATTTTTTATAATAAGTTATTAAGCTTAAATAATTATTAATTTCTATTAAGTAATAATAAAGAATATAATAATTTCTTAAGCTTAATAAATAATATATTTTTATATTATACTTTTAAATATATACTTTCTTATATTTTATAATATAAGTAATACTTTCTTTATATTAATTATATATCTTATAATAATGTTTTAAAAGATTATTACTAAATTTATATATTTTTTAATATCTTTCTCTAGCTGTGCTTAATAATTATAAGATTAATAATATCTTTCTTTAATAATAATTCTCTACTTATATTTTATTTCCGCTTTCTTTATAACTTTTAATAATTATTATAATAACCTTATATTTTCCTCTATTAATTAAGTAATAATATTATTAAAGCTAAACCTTATAAATATTTAATAAAGCTTAATAATATTTTAAATATAAGGTGTTTATTTATTAATATATTAATATAATGTTATTAAGCATTAAAACTTATATAATTAATATAACTTTAAAGGATTTTTTAACTTCTTTATAAAGAAATTTATAAGTACTTATAAATAATTATAGTTTTTATAAAGATTTTTAAATAAATCTCCTCCTTACTTTATATAACCCTTTAAAAGTAAAAGTTTATCTTTTAAAAGTTAAAGTAAATATTTATAAGCTTAATCTTAATTACTAATTTATTATTTAATAATATTAGCTAAACTTATTTAAAAAAGGTTATATTTATTTATATAAATATATTAAGCTAACTTCTCTTAATATTTATCTTTTTTTTATTAATAATTAATATTACTTTAATATTTTATTAATATTTTAAAATATATCCAAATTCTTTATATATAAAAGTATATATAATTTTTAAGTTCTTATAATAAGTATTATAAACTTTTTATTATAAGCTTAAAGCTATAACTTAAGCCCTTTTTATTTAAAAAGCTTAAATATAAGATAGCTACTTAGCATTTAACTTAGCTTAATAGTAATTATAAAGGTTAAGTTATAAAGACTAGAGGCGGGAAATTTAACTTAGGCCGAAATTTAAAAAGCTAATTATTATTATTAAATTTTAATACATTATATAATTATAAGCTTAATAAGCGGGAGTGGTTAAGGAATTATAAATATAAAGTAATAAAAAAGTTCGCGCTAAAGAGTTAATTAAAGAATTTATAAATAACCTTTTATAATATATAAATAACGTATATATAAATTAGCCTATAGCTTTATACTATTAAAACTATTTATTTTAATATTATAATTATATAATATATATATAATTTAAATATTTATACTTTAAATATAATTTTCTAATTTAATAATATTTTTTAAAATTTATAATTATAATTATAAAATATTTAAAAGTATTATATAATTTTATTTTTAATATATAATTATAAGTAAAATTTAATTATACTATATATATATCTTTATTAAGGTATTAAACGTTATTTATCTTAATATTATTTACTTTATAAAGCTTATAATATATATATTTATAAGAAAGCCCTTTAAATAAATAAGTAATTATTATAAATACTTTAAAAGCTAATCTTTTTATTAAAGTTTCTTTATTATAATTATAAAAAAGTATAATTATTATAATAAATATAAGGTAAGAAGGTGAATTAAAGCTAAGAAAAATAAAGTTTATTTCCTTTTATAAAAGTGTAAAATATATTATAATATACTAATACTACCCGCTTTTATAAATCCTAAAACTTATAATATATATAATAAATTATTTATAAAAAGTTTATAAAAGAGTAATATATAATTTATTAATTTAAAAAAGTAGCGCGTAATTATTAATCTTATTAAAATTAATATAATAATATAAGCTAATAACGTTTTTATTATTAAGCTTTATTAATACCTTTTTTAAATTATAAAGGTTTTTTATTTTCGTTATTTTATTAGAAAGATAATAAATTATATTATTATTCACTCCTTTAACATTAATCTTAATCTTTTACGCCCTTTTAAATAATTAAGTAAATTAAATATTATTTATATAATTAAATATATCTTATTTATTTTACGTTTTAATTAAGTTATAATAATATTAATTTAATATATAAAATTTAAATTAGTTTATTAAATTAAATATTAAGTTATAATATATTTTAAAATAAAAGTATATTATTAGCTTTTTATTATTAATAATTTAAATATATTTATTATAATAACTATAAATATATTATTAGCACTATAGCGTATTAATTAAACATTAAAATACCTTTTTACACTAATAATATAAAAGATATAGGTTTAAATCCCGCTAATACCTTTTTTAACTTGCTCTCCCTTTAATATGCTCCTTTAACGCTAAAGGGCAAAATTATTTACCTTTTAACTAATTCCCTATAATTATATACCTATTACTATTAATTATTATATCCCTTTAACTAATAAGGTTTTTTCCTTATATTATAAGTTTTTCTTTATTAAGCGCCTATAAGGCTTTTTAGAAGGTATTTAATAATATAGCAAATGCTTTTTATTATATAAAGTTATTTATAAAAGCTTAAGTATAAAGTAAATTAAAGTTTATAAAGAAAGAGGAAGCTATAGCCTAATTAATTATAGCTTCCTTTCTTTTACTTATTATATTCCTAGCTTTAAGAGATAGAATTTAAATAAGCTAAATAGTTTATAAATATATTATTATTATATATACTTATTTAAAAATTAATAAAGTTATATTATAAATAATAATAATAAATCTATTATATAAAATATATAATAATTAGCTATAACTAATATATTATTATATATAAAGAAGTTATATTAAATAAATAAATTACTTAAAGAAATAATATAAAAATATAGCGTATATAGCTTATAGGGATAAATAGCTAGGTAAATATAAGTGGGAAGGAAGGGGTTATATAACTTATCACGTGACCCTTATAGCGGGCTATATAAAGCTATTATAAAAGCTATAGCCCTTAATTATAACCTTTTTCTTATAATTAAATAATTAATTAAAAGTTACTTTATTTATTATATTTAAATATATAACTTATTTAATATTAATTAATAGTTATAAAGGTAATTATAAATAGTTAAATTTAATAAAATAAATTTATTTTAAATATCTATACTATTTATTTAATATTATACCTTAAAGTAGCTATATTAATATTAAAAGAAAAAGCTTATACCTATATTAATTATTAAATTAATAATTATTACCGCGGTAAGTAAAAGCTTTTAATTATTATAATAACCTTTTAAACACTTATAATAATGTGCTATAATTAAAAAAATTATTATACGTGTTTATTATACTTTAAATATTAAATATACTTATAATATTATATTATAACGTTTAATACTTTATTATTAATATTTATTTACGTCTTAATATATTATAAATACTTTAAAAGAAAACCTATTACTCTTATAATATTATATTATAATAATTAATTTCTTTTAAAAATATATATTCTTTATATTAATTCTTAAAAATATAATAAAAAAAGTAATATTAAAAGATAAAGTATTAATAGCCTTATTATTAAATTCTTTATTAAAGGTTATTAAATTATTAAAACTACTTACTATTTTATTATTATTTTAATAATAATTAAAACTCGTATTATTACCCTTTAACTCCTTTTTATTATCTTTTTTATTATCTCCCTTATTATTACTTACGTTAAATATTTTAATATTATTATTTATATAAATATTAACACTCTTAAGATTTACCTATTTACTATTTTTCTTAAGATAAACATTAGTATTATTACTTATATTAATATTAATACTTTTAAAACTTACTTATTTACTTTCCCTTTTAAGATAACTAAGTCCTCCTTTATAAACCCCTTTTTTATAAACTCTTTCCTTACCTTTATTAAGTTTAGGATTTAATGTACTATTAAGGAAAGTAAGTAATATATTAAATAACTCTCTATATAAACTAACGGTTCTATAAATAAGGAATAGAATATACTTTTAAAAGTCCTACTTTATAATAAGCTTAATTAACCTATCCCTTTAAGGTAAAAATATAATAAAAAACAGCTTTATAAAATATTTAAATATATATATTATAGTAAATATTAGTTTATATAATTACTTTATATTAAAGGGAATATTTAAAACCTTTTAAGAGAACTTTAATAAATAATTATTATAACTTTTTAAAAGGGCTAATAATAAGATTATTAGTAAACTTTAAAAGACTTTTAAGTATAAAAGAATTTATATAATTATAAATTAATAATACGGCACTACGTTAAAGATTATACTTAACTTTAAAAAGATATTAATATAGCTAGTTAATAAACTATATATAATATATAAATTAAATAAGGTTATATTTTAATATAATAGTAAAAGTAATTAAATTATAAGTAAAGCTAAAGGAAATAATAAAGGAAACTTTAAAGGTAATTTTAATAGTAATAATAATAATAACCCACTTAATATTAATAATAATAGTAATAATAGTAATAATATTAAAAATAATAATAATAATAATAATAATAATAATAATAATAATAAAAATAATAATAATAATAGTAAAGATTATAATAACCTTAACTTATATTTAATACTTCTCTTAATTAAGGTTAAAAACTAATTTATAACGTTTATATAAGTAAGAAGTTTAAGTAAATAATATTATAATAATAATATATATATTAGGAAATTATATAATATCTTTAATAATAAGATTCTTATTTTTTTAAATATTTATAAAAACTTAAAAATTAAGTTAAATTAGTTTTAAGCTATATTTTTTATAATATTTAAAGAAAGGGCTTAAATATAAGCTTTTTAAAATATTATTAAAATAAATATATTTATAGAAATATATTAAAAGATAAAGGTATATTTTAATATTAAAGTTAATTATTAAGATTATTATATTAATTAAAATATTATTATATTTATTAGTTTATAATAAAAGTACTTTAATAAAGATTATATAAAAGTTTTTTAAATTTTTATTAATAAGCTTATACTTTACTTTAAAGTACTTAAATATAGTAATTAAAGGGACTAGCCCTTAAAGAATAACCTTTTAAAGGTAATTAAAAGTATATTAAAGTTTATACTTATTCTCTTCTCTTTATTAATCTTTATAAAGGCTTTTACTTTAAGCTTAAGATTTATACTTTAAGTTACTAAGTATTAATAAGGTATAATATATATTACTAATAGTATTATTAAAGATAAAGATAACTAATAATATTATATTAATTATAAGTATAATAATAATTATTAAAGAGGTTACTTTTAAAATAATTATTATAATAATTATAGTTTTTTTAAATAAAGTAGTTATAGTAATAGCTTTAACTATAGTTAATTATATAATTATAATAAATTAAGCTACTATAATACTTATAATAACTATAAAGGAAGCTTTAATATATAAGGTAAAAGCTTTATTAAAAGATAAAATAATTTATAAAATAATTAAAGGAAGTACTTTATTTATTATAAACTTAATTACTAGTTAATAAAATATACTCTTAAAAAACGTTAATAAGTTAAAACTATATATATAGTTTTTTATAATATTAATAATAAAGAGGTTATTAATATTAATTATAAAGTGTTTATAATAAAGTATAAAAGCTTTAAGAAAAGTAATAAGGAAGATTATAAAGACTTTAATAAAGATAAAAGGGATTATATTATTTATATTATAAATTAAATATCGACTATTTTATTTATTTAAGTTCCCCTATTAAGCTGGAATAACAATAAGTATCCGAAAAGAATAAGGTATAATATATCTTTTAAATTAATATAATAGGTTTTACTATATAGGACTTTTTATAGTAACTTATTAATCTGCTTCTATAAGCCTGTCTATAGTTAAAAGCCGCTATTCTATATTAATAGCCGTAGCGTTAGGCTGCACCTATTTACGCCGGTGCTTTTAATAAGCTCTAATTCCACTATTAGCTTGTAATTATATATATACCATTATAACGGATAGGGAGAAGCCGGTACCGTCGAGGTTAAAGCTATTGTAGGCCGCAAGTAACCTAGTCTAACGCCGTTAAGCACTACTAATATATAAAAGTGCTATCGCCGTATAACTTAGGCCTTTAAGTTATTCGAAATAGGTAATATTAAAAAGCCGCCATTGCCTTAACTATCTCGTAGGATACATACAGGTTCTGGCTCTGCTTAAACATACACCTATCATAACCTTTTCCATAAGACCACTCGAAAGCAATTATTCAGCCTGCCGCGCCACCGAAACCGAAATAACTACCAATTAAGCTTAAACTACCACTTACATACGCCTAAGACCCTTAAATCCACTAAGCGAGTTTACAGCTGCGGTTAAAATAGACAGGTAAGGCCACTATATTCTATTATCTGGATACGTAGATTTAACAGCTCTGCTATAAATAGCTATAGAAATAGACTTTAAATATAATAAGCAAATCTTTACCTAAATAAGAAGTTTTCTTACTAGGATAAAAAAGCGTAAAGATAAATAACCTTCCCTATCTAAGTAAATAGATATATTTATTATTATCTTAAAGATATATAAGATCTATTCTAAAGAAATAAAGGAATTTATTACTTATAAAGCAATAATAAATAATAAGCTAAAGAAAGGATTAAAGGTTATAAATCTAGTATACTTTTTTAAAAAGGTTTACCTTTTATCTAAATAAATTAGAGAGATAAAGCCTAATTACAGAAATGTAATATAGTTAAATAAAATTCAGTTTAAAAAACATATAATTATAGGTCTTTTAACCTTATACCCAGAAGGGTTATAAATTAAATATTTATTTATTCTTTATTTATATAAAATAAGAATATTATTATATTAAAGAAAAATAATATTAATATATAATAAAATAAGAATATAAATTCTTTATATATATTTACTTTATAAGTATAATATTTATAAAAATAATTTTAAAGTATTATATTAAATATAAAAATAATAATATTTTTTATAATAAGCTATAAATAATATTTAGCTTTTTAATAAAATAACTCGTTTATATAAATAAACACTTTTTAAGTAAAAGAAGCTTATATTAAGTTTAAATAAAGCTTATAATTAGCCTCCCTTAATATAATTAATCTTTATACCCTTATTAAAAAAATTACTTTTTATATTATTAAAACCTTAACCCCTTTCTTTCTATATATTTAAGATATAAATAAATACTTTATTTATTTCTAAAATATTATAAATAAGATTATTTAATATAAAGATAGCTAAAAATATAAAAAGATATTTCTAGTTATTTAAAAGTAAAGACACTTATAGTTCTTTATATTTATAATAAAGATAATAGTAATAATATTCCTTATAAAAACGGAGTTATAATAATTATATTATTACTTTAAATACCCTTTTATTAATTATTTTTTATATTTATTAATAAATACCGGATACTTTATTAACCCTTTTACTTTAAATATAATTATTTAGTTTTATTATTATTATTAACTTAATAACTTAATATTAAAAAGATTTAAGTTTAACTTTAAAGATAACTTTAACTTTAATTATAAGCTTATTATTAATATTTTATATTTAATTAATAAGCCTATTTTATATATTATTAATTTAATAACTTTCTTTTAAATAAAACGTTTTTTAATATTTCTCTTAGCTAAAGATATTTAAAAAGTATTTTAAATATTATAAATTAATATATAGCACTATAATGTATTAGTCGAGCGTTAAGGTACCCTTTTACGCTAATAATATAAAGGATATAGGTTTAAATCCCGTTAATACCTTTTTAACCCGCCCTCCCTTTAGCACGCCCTTTTAATATTAAAGGGCAAAACTATTTACCTTAACTAATTTCTTATAATTATATATCTATTATTATTAATTACTATATTTCTAGCTAATAAGGTTTTTTTCCCTATATTATAGGTTTTTCCTTATTAAGCGCCTATAAAACCTCCCGAAAAGTATTTAATAGTATAATAAATGCTTTTTACTATATAAAGTTACTTATAAAAGCTTAAATATAAAGTAAAACTAAGGTTTATAAAGAAAGGGAAAGCTGCAGCTTAACTAACTATAGCTTTCTTCCCTTTACTTACTATATTTTAAGCTTTAAAAGATAGAATTTAAATAAGAATAATAGTTTATGGATTATTTATCTTATTTAAATTCCGTCTCTTAAAGCTTGGAATATAGTAAGTGAGGGGGGGGGGGCTATAGTGGTTAAGAATAATAGTTTATAAATTAATATATATTTAATATTTCCTAATTATCTTATATATAATATAAATATTAACTTTACTTTAATTAAGTTTAAAAGTATAATAAAGATTATAAGTATTATATATAAGTAAGTTTTTATAAAAGCTTACTAGTTTATTAATAAGGTTAAGTAGTATTATACTTCTTTATAATATCCTTTTAAAATTCTTTATATAAAATTATTAAGTATTTCTTTTATTAAGGTAATTCTTTAAATAATATATAAAGCCGTTAATAATATAGTTAAATTAAATAATTTTATATTAACACTTTTTACTTTTAAAGTATATTTAAGACTTATAACTAACTTTACCTTAATATTATTAACTTTAAAAAGGATAGAAGTAATATAAAAGGTAATAAAAGCCTTATAAAAGCTTAATATTAAGTGATATATTAATAATACTTTAAATATTAGGAATAGCTTAAATATATTTAATATCCTTTTACTTTTATTATAAAGTAAGGTTTATATATAATAAGAGAAGAAGGGCTAATAAAAACCTTATAAACTTATAGCTATTAACGGTTATAATATAACTTTTAACTTATTAAATAGCTTTATAATATTTTAATCTACTCTTATATAGTTATATTACTAAGATAAAAATATAGTAAATATATTAAAGAATATATAAAACTTTAATAATAAAGCTTTAATAGCTTTAATTAATCTAGATATATTAATATTATACTTAAAGCCTTTATAACCTTAATAATAAAAACGTTCCCTAAAATTTAAAAATAAGCTTAAAGAGACCTTTCTCTTTTAAAGAGAGAAGAATAATTATAAGCTTTTATTAAAGCTTTAATATAATAAGGTTATTACTACTCTTAGTAATCCTTTTAAAGAATTTAATATTAAAAAGATTTTTAAACTTATTAACTATAGTATTTTCTAATTTAAGCTATTTAACTTAAAGATATATATTAGCTATAAACTCTTTAAGTTTTATATAATTTATAAAATTAAGGGTAAAACTAAAAAATTATATAAAAAGTTTTAATTAATTATTTAAAGGTATAATAATAAAGATAAAAAGAATATTCTTACTTAATTCTTTATAATTTAAAAAGCTAGCTAATATTTTTTAATAATAATTATAATAATATTAAGGAAATAAGGTATAATTTTTAAACTTAAAAACATTATTTTAGCTTACTTATAATTAAAATTTAAATTTAAGAAATTTCTTTAATAGATATACTATTAGAGAATAAGGATAAATACCCTCTTAAAATAATTATAAAAGTTATTAAACCTTTTTATAATATTATTAAAGCCGGTATATATTAATAAATACTATATTATAAATATTACGTAAATAATTTAAGTATAATAACCTTTACTTTTAATCTATATTTATTAATATTTATATATAATTTAAAGTACTTTACTCTTATAATACTATAAATTAATAATACCCTTAATATTATTATATTTAAATTCTTTATTTTTAAAGAGATAAAGATTAAAAAAGTAAAGATTTAATATAAGTTAAAGATAATGTTAAGTTTAAAAAACCTATTAAACTTTAATAATAATAAGCTTATAGTAAACTTTAAAGGTTATATTTACTTAAGATAAAAGGAATAGCGTATAAAGGTTAAAGTTATAAATATTAAATTAATAAATAAAGCTTAAAAGTATTATAAGTAAAAAGCTTAAAAAGTATATTTAATATTAATTTATTAGTTAAAAGTAGTTTTTAATTTATTTATTACTATTTAAATTAAAGACTTAAATAACACTATATATATAAAACTTAACTATTAGCTATAATAATAAGCTAAAAACTTAAAGTAAAGGCTTTAATATATCCCTTTAAATTTAATAACTATTAAACTTATTATCTTTATAAATAGATTCTTTATTAATAATTATAATTTTAACTCCTAAATTAACTTTATAATAGCTTTAATTAATAAAGAGTAAGGTAAAAGTATTTTAAAGTAAAATATATATAAAAATATTCTTTATTAGTTTTTTATTAAATATAAAAGAATTATAAAAAGTATACTTATTTTAAAGATTTATAATATAATTAACGGATTTAATATAGGGATTATAATTTCTATAACTTTATAATAAATTATAAATTACTTTAAAATACTTATAATTCTATTAATTATTTATATAAACTTATACTTTCTTTATAAATACTTTATAAAGTTAAGTATTATTAAAGAGAAGAGATTAATAATTAATATAATAATATTTTAATAATCTTATAAGTAATAAAAGATTTATAAAACTTATTAAATTAATAATAATAATAATTTAATAAATGCCCTTATAAAAGTAAACTTAAATAAGATATTAAAGTAATTTATTAATATTAATAAGTTAATTATTAAGGTTAAAGGCTATATTAATTATAAGTAGTTAACTTTATAACCTTATAATTAGTTAGTTTAATAAGAGAAAAAGATTATTAAAAAGCTAATTTTAAAGAATATATAATAAAAAAGAGTTAATTAATAAAAGTTTAAATTTACTTTAATTAATTATTTATAACTTACCTTATAAAACTATATAATTAGCTAACTTTTACTTTATATTCTTTTTAAGAGTAAACCTTATAGCTAAAATATTTATAATAATATTTATATATTAAAGGTTTTAATACTTAAGTTATTACTTACTTAAAGAATTAGTTTTAAAGTATTATTAAGCTTATATTTTAAGACGTTTCCTAGTATAATAAGCTTCTTTAATTAGATTTTATAATATTAATACCTATATACCTTAATAGTTTAATTTTTCCTTTATTAATTAAGGCCTTTATAGCTATAAAAACTATTAACTTAATTAAGTTATATAAGCTATTAAGATTATATATATATTAATAAGTAAGTATAAAGTAAAGGGAGGTATAATATAAGAAAGTAAATAAGTAATTAGCTAAGCTATTAAGTATATATTATTATTAAGTATATATTATAATTACGTTAATATAATGCCCTTAGCTTAAAAACTTTTTTAATATTTATTATTTACTTATAACGGTATTATTAAAAAGTATAAATATTATTTATAAATAAATACTATATAAGGCTTATAAGTATAATAATAAATTAATTAAAAGAAATATAAGTTTTAATAAGTAAATTATTAATAAAAAGGTTTAATAACCTTTTATATTAAATAAAAAATTTAAGCTATATATAAATTACTTTAACCTTTAAAATAATAATAGTTAATTTAATAAGTATTTTTATTTAATAATATATTAATATAATAGATTAATATAACACTCTTAATTTAATAACTTTATAATTTATTAACTTTAAGTTTAATTAAATATATTAATATATTTCTTTTTCTATTTTTCTTTTTCTTTAACCCTTTTTAATTAATTAAAAAAACTTATAAGTTTTAATAACTTTAACCTTTTAAAGAATTTAATTAAATTTAATAAAGTTAAAGAAACTTATTTATTTTTAAAAAATATATATACTTATTTAATAAAAGATTATTAATATAGAAATATAATATATATAACTTATAAGGATAAATAGCTAAGTAAATATAAATAAAAAGAAAGGGGTTATATAATTTATTACGTAACCCTTATAATAAGCTATATAAAGCTATTATAAAGGCTATAGCTTTTAATTATAACCTTTTTTTTATAATTAAGTAATTAATTAAAAATTACTCTATTTATTATATTTAAATGCGTAACTTATTTAATAGAAAAAGTATTAAAAATAATATTTTATTTACTTTTTTTTATTATAAATTTAATTATTATATAAAAAGTAAAACTTAATAAAGTTACTTTAAATATTTTTAAAGTATATATAAATATATTTCTAATTATATATATTTTATTTAATGCTAAATCTTATTAAGCTAAAGATTTTTTAATATTAAGTTAAGCTAATATAATAATACTTATTTAACTTAACGTTAAATTATATAACTATTTTTATTTTCGCTTTATAAAGTATAATTATATTATATAAAGCTTTAAAATTAATTAAGCTTTATAAAATATTTAGTTTATTAAAGAGAATAAATATAAAGTAATCTCACTTAAATATAAAAAACTTAATATAGCTAAAGATAGCTTAATTATAATATAATAGCGTTATACTCTCTATCTTAATTTTAAAGTAATAATATAACGCTTAGCTATTATATTACCTTATTAGCCTTATAAAGCTGCTAGCTTTATTTAAATAATAATATATTTAAGGTTATATATTAAAGCCTTTTCTTTCTTTATTAATAAATGTTATAATAAATTTAAATTATATATTATAATTATACCTTAAAAGAAGTTATTAATAATAATATATACTTTAAAGTTAAAGTAACTACCTTATTTATTTATACTATTATTATTTAATTAATAATAATTATTATATATATTTAAGCTTTTATACTTTATATACTTTATACTTTAAGTAATTAAATAAAGCTAGTTTATAAAAAATAATAATAAAAGGGCTAAAGTTATATAAAGTTATAATTATAACTTATTAATTTAATATAACCCCTTTACTTTAACATTATAAATAATAAATAGTTTTATATATTTAATATAAACTTTTAAATTATAAAGTTATTTACTTAATATATTAATTAACTTAATTTTTCCTTTATCTCTTTTTAATAATAATAATTATTAAAATTAAAAGTATTAAATTATAAATAAAAAGTATAAAAATAAAGCCTTTATAAAGTATATATATAAGCTTAAATAATTAATTAAAATATAAAAATATAAAACTTTAATAATTAAAAAATATACTTTTTATATAACTTATTATTTATATTCTTTATATTTTAAATAAGCTAAATAATAAATTTTATATTATTAAGTTTATTATAAAATATATTAAACATTATATTTTATAATAAGAAAAATATTTTAATTTAAGTTATTTAAAATTAAATTATAAATATTCACCTTATAATATAAGCTTTAATTTAACTTTAATTAATAAAAAGACTTAATATACTTATTAATTTATAAAGAAAAATAAATAATAATTATTAAGTATACTTAAATATAAATATAGAAAATAGAGATTTACACACCCTAAATTAAAGGGTACACACTTATTATACTACCGCCCCACTTTTCATAGCAGCCTTAGCTAATTAAACTACGCTATTCCACCTCGCCCTTTACTAGCCTAATGCTTTTATTAAACCGCACTATCGCCACCTAATTTTATTTAATAACCCTATATTAGCGCTTTATTATATAGATTAATTTTTTTATTAGAATTAATTAATTCGGCTTCGAAAATATCGCTTAAATCTCGGGTTAGGGAGGTCTACGGCAGCAAGAAGGTCTATAGCGGCGAAGGCTTACGGCAGCAATAAGGTTTATAGCACTACGGCGGCGGTTAGCCCCGCGGCGGTTAGCCCCGCGGCGGCGATAAGGCCCACGGCGGCGACGAGGCCCACAGCGGCGATAAGGCCTACGGCGGCGATAAGGCCCACGGCGGCGATAAGGCCCACGGCGGCGACAAGGCCCACGGCGGCGACGAGGCCCACAGCGGCAACGAGGCCTACGGCGGCGACGAGGCCCACAGCAGCGATAAGGCCCACGGCGGCGACAAGGCCCACGGCGGCGATAAGGCCTATAGCGGCGATATAGTTAAATTAATATTATGCACATAAATTAGGCGGTAAGTGTAAATTTCTGTGTACTGGGGGTATATTAAGTGTGTACCCTCCGATTTAGGGTGTGCGAATCTCTATTTTCTAAATATATATTTTAAGTTTTTTATACTTAAACTAATTATTACTTTATAATTAATAATTAAGGTAAATAAAGTAGTTTTTTATATTAAACCTTCTTATTTACTTAATATTAATTATTTTAATATTACTCTTTACTTTAAAAATATTAAATAACTTATATTTAATAAACTTTATAAAACTTATTAAATAATTTTAAAGCTAATTATAAAGAGTTATACCTTAATAAATAGCTAAGTAAATATATTATTAATATAAAAAGTATAGTATATTTAGGAATAATTAAACTTTATTAATATTAGCTAACTATAAATTACTTTTAATATATTTTAATTATCTCTTTTATTAAGTTTAAATTATTTATTATACCCTTAATATTAAATATAATTTTCTTTATAAAATTCTTTAAAGACTTTATATTATATAAGTTAAGCTTATCTTTAATATACTTTTTAATAAAGCTATATATATTAAAAGAGAATTAATAAAAAAAGAGTAATAAGAAAGACTTATAAGGATTATATATTATTTCTATAAGCTAATTATATATTAATATCCTTACTTAATTTTAAGTAAAAGCTTTTTTAAAATAATAGAATTATTAATGCCCTTTTAATACTATTAAGATCCTTATTTTCTACCCTTATTAAAAAACTTTTTAATAATCTTATATAGCGCTATAATTTTATAATATAAAAATATTTAGTAAGGATAAATAGCAGGGCCTAATAAAGAGTAGATATAGTTATTAAAGTATAAATAGTATATAAGATAAAAAGGATAAGAATAAAAGAAGAGACAAGGAGAATAAGAAGAAGAGAGAGCAGGGAAAGCGACCATATCCACAACCTTAAGTGCTAGACTCTGGCAGCTAGGCGGCAGAGCAGCCAGCAACCAGGTTAAAGGCTGCCAGGAAGCAGGCCCCCTTACCCTACCCACACACAGCCACTATACTAACTATATAATAATAGTCGTATAAAGTTGAATAATTTCTAAAAGGGAATAACCAGATCTTAGTGTCTATAGGGCCAGAGGGGTGGCCAAAAGGATTTATACACTAAATATTACGGAGTGTCACGGAGTGTCACAAAGTAGTGGTGAGGCGTGGGCGAATTAGAGGCGGGTGGCTAACTAACTCGTCTGGGACAAGGCAGGCGGAAATCGACGTAAGACTACCTAGGTAGGTAGTGTTTAACGAGCGTCAAAATCGTCTCGGGTTTCAATTGTGTCTGATGCTCCAGGTTGAAAGATGTTGTCTTCGTGGCCCAGGAATAGGGCAAAGTGCTACATGTATTCTGAATGTACTGTAGAATCTGGTGTCTAACGTTTTTTGTTTGTTTTCGTGTTTCTTTTTTTTGTTTTCCTTTTTTTTTCTTTTTTTTTCTTCGTGTTTTTCTCCTTTTTACCCCTGATCACCTATTTCCTGTTTCACGTGCCACACGTATTTCTCATCGAGGCGTCCTTGCTGGCTGACATGACCGGTGACTTGACCCGATGTCTGCTATCCAGTCCAAACTTCGTTCCATTTTGGATGCTCCTCCGCATTCAGGGGACACTCTGTTCCGTCTGAGCCGTCATTCTGACGCTGGATCGATGTCTTTACGAAAGAGTGATGCGATTGATGGTGCTGTTCGGGCAGTCTTGCTTGATCGAATCGATATCAGCGCAAGTGGTCGAAGCGCAAGTGGTCGAATTTGTTCACCAGGAATGGCTATACAACGCATGCGATTGTCTCTGTTCCCTAAATAACAACTGTCAGCCTTGTTCCCGCCAAGGATTGAAGTACACATGCATGAGGCCAGAAATGGTGACGACTTACCATTTATTCAGTTTCATCAAAATGGGGGATCCAGGTCGTCAGGCTGAGAGTAACCACGGGACTGCTTTGCTGGCCGTCCACGTCGACGCTTTACGGGCCTGTCGCCCTCGTCATCGTCGTCGTCGTCGTCGTCGTTTGCTCGCGCAACAGCCAGCTCTTTGGCCTTTGACTCACCAGCTGTCGTCCGCTTCCTGCCCGACTGCTTGGGCTGAGGGGCCTTGTTCGCACTCGTCTTCTGCTCACTCGGTTTCGCTTCCTTCTCCGCGACAGAGATGGACCTAGCGCCGACGGGCTCACCGTTGGGTTTGATCGCGCCGCTCATGAAAGGGCAATCGGGGGACCTCTCGATGTGCTCGTGCATGGGATCGTCGTCAGCCTGCCATTTGTCCAGAGTGAGGCTGCAGTAGGGGCAGATGGTGTTGTCAGCAATGAACGGGGCCTTGGTGTAGGAGAAGAAGCCTGCGCGGGCGAGAGCCTCGGGGGTGGGCTTGGATTTGTTGACCTCCCACTCGAGTTTCCAGTCAAGAAACGATGCGATCCTGTTGTGATACTGGAAGTACTGTTTGACGTCGCAATCAAGCTCTGCTTCTTGGGGAGGCATTTTCGAGGCCTTTTTTCGTTTAGGACGCCTTTTGAGGTCGCCCACGGTGGTGGCTGCTCTGGGATCGGACGGCATGGTTGTGGTGGTGGTGGTGGTGGCACTGAGAAGGGACGGGGCGGAGTGGAGCGGAGCGGGAGTGTAATCTGAAGGAAGGGACGAAGCTTCACCGGAGATCAAGATACATGAGGCGGCAGGTTTTGTTTCAGCAAACAATTCACCCTGGCCTGCCTTGCGGCTGTGCCTTATGCGGGTCCTCTGCGGCTGTGTTCATTTGCAGCTAAGTCTTGTAGGGCTTCGTCGTGTGCAGCTTCGTCCTGTGCTGCCACGTCTGAGAGGTATGAAGAATCCCTCCTGGGACCTAAGCATGTTTTCATCTTCAAAGCACAACATCATATGGATCATCACTTCAGCCATGGCAAGACTGCAGGCTGTAATTGAAGAGCTGATGCTTGCTGCTTTGAAGAAGATGATTTTTGCCAAACCATGAAGTGAAAGGGCAAACCTGTTACCTGGTCTGCACACAATTGTCCCTCTACACTTTCAAGGCAGTGACTTTGTTGTCACCTAACATTTTACACCTCAAACATCCTTCCGATGACTAAGTATTTAAGTAGGTTCCGTAATCCCATGGTCTGAGAAGAATTCGTTTATGGCAGTTGCACTAATTCAAACACCTCCCCAACACACACCGCTTTTCCTGGCGTTAGGGGGCATAATCTTATTCCAGTGCCCAGCTATATTGAACACTAAGAGTTAAGTTGCCTAGAAATGTGATTAAACACAAGCTATTGTCTTACTAGCTCCCATCTACAAAACCACAGCTGAAGGTCATGCACCTGTATGGGCAGGTCTCATCCTGTCACTCCTCTGAGAATAATGAATGTATATTTTTGTTTCAATTTTTACGGCAATCCTCTGAGTTAGTAGACGCTATTCCGGCCCTAGATGTGTGCTCGAGTAGTTAGTGACAAGAGACAAGCACATTGATGGCACGTGGTGATTATCAGATCGATCCTTTCCATATAATCTTTTCTTATCCCACAATTTCTGGTATTTCTTGAATCCAAAATTCCGACATCCTCAATCTGCAACGCAGAAACATTCAACTTTGTGAGCCACAAAGGGGCCCAAAACTTTGCTAAATACCCCAGGTACGCACCGATTTGACAAGTATATCACCTTGAATCAGCCTTCTCGCGACCTTGGCAGCGCTAGTCTGACCGTTTCGCAGGCAGACCCAGCACACGGGACCATTCACCTGGGCAGCGATCTTCAATACACTTGGAGATCCACTAAGAATCACCAACATCCATCATGGATTCGCAGGCTCAGCAGGAGGCTGGGGAGCCTCAGCAACAGACTGAGCAGCCTCCGCAGCACACTGAGCAGTCCCAGCGACCTGCAGTCTGTCAAACACCAACAGACGGCGAGAATGACAGCCCAATCATCTTCGATACCGATGCCATAAAGTCACTGGCGCCGGGCGAGTGGCTGGAGAGCGACGTAGTCGACACGTTCTTCAAGAACCTCTGCCGGGCCCGGCCCGGCATCTGTTACGCCTTCGGCAGTGGCCATCTGGCGGTCCTGGATGCTGAAGTGGCGGGCTTGCCCGAGAACCCAACAGAAGAACAGCTCGATCAAGTCTACGAGTACTGCAGGATCCGAGTCGCTACCGTCAGCGGCAACGAAGGTCTGGTGCTCATGCCGTTTTGTATTCGTTATCACTGGATCTTAGTGGTACTCGATTTCAGCACAAAGCTGATGATCTTCTACGATTCTCTGAATTTCCGTCATCCAAATGGCTGTCTGCAGAGGAGCGAACAAGCGTCACGTGCAGATTCGCTCGCCGATCCTGAGAGGATCCTGGCATTCTGCGCAAGCACAGCTCCGGGCGAGTGGAAATATTTGCCGGCTGATGTCCCGATGTTCGCCAACGGGACGGAGTGTGGGGTTTACATCTGCTTGTCGGCGCTGCATCTCGTTCATGGGCACCGACTAGAGACCGAACGAAGGGAGAGGTTTGACGCAGACCGATTCCCGAAGGCCTCTTGCCTACTCGGCCGTTCATATTGGATCGCGGGTAGAAAGGCCATCCTTGGGGTCTGCAGAAGATACGTGGGTGATATCTCTGATGATCGCACTCAGCAAGCGCTCTCATCGACAGAAGAAGCCATCGACAGGGCTCTTGAGGAATCACTGCGGTTAATCTCTGAGGAACAACACCAGATCTGGAGGGCGCAGTTAAGGAATCTGAGGTGCATCATGGACGCCATCGATGGTGTCATCAAGATGATCGAAGTGCTCGGCTCGGACCAGTCGCTCGAGCATGACATAGACATCCAGCGCAAGGCACGCGAGGTGCAACTAACCCCAAAGGGTGAGCCATTCCGGGATGAGATCGTGAACGGAGCAGTGCAGGGTGCGCTACATGATGTGAATCCACTCAGGGACCTCAAGCAAGACCTCAAGGATATCCTGAGAACTTTAGAACACGAGGCATTTCGTACTCAGACCCTTCGCAACTCTCGATTGGCCTCGCAGCCACTCCCGATGCAAGTGCTGGGGCAAGGTACTGAAGCCGAGCCTCAGCACAGCGCGAAACGCTTCAGGACACACCATCCCTCCTCAAGATATTGAGGTGGGATGATATGCACATACAATCGATCAGTCTACTGCTGCTGTTCGCGACTATGCCCAAGGGGTTGCATGGTCCATACGCACACATCACTGCTGGCGTCGTCACGAGATTCTGTTGAGAATCACCATCTTTCCCGACCTTCGCCATCTTGCCGGCCATCGAAACGCACACCACACCCAGCCATTACCTTACCTTACAGCGCGCACTTCAAAGGCGCCATTTGGAGTCCACAACTTCGAATTCGGCCTGACCGCACTGGCAACACGCGGTCGCCTCCACCTCATCATCACTTCAAGTTTGTCCTTTCCGATGTCATTTTGTACAGTTTGGCAACAGCCATTGAAAGGACAAGTACCAGCCGTATGTTTCAAATACCCAATGATGCGGGCTTTGATTGGATTTGACCCGAATAACACACTAGCTCTCGAGACCTCGCTGACATGATAAATCAGTACCTGCGCTATCGGTCAGCTGGTTGTCAACAACGATTCACCTATTTTCGAGGGCATCAAATCACCAGCACACGCATTTCGTGCATCTCTTCTCCATCATCAAGGATGACTAATAAAAAGACTCTCTGGACCCTGGCCACTGCTCGGGAACGAAGCTCGACAACATGGACATATCACCTTTGCCGGTGATCGTGCTTACCCCGGTGTCAGCTGGTGGCAGACCGAGGATGCCGCCAAGCACATACTTGGTGGAACCAAGATCTCAGCCTGTCATTATCAGTTAAATCAACCGCATCAGGGACGGAGGAAGATACCAGGATTAGTTAAAGAAGGAAGACCAGGCCCACGGTTGAGATGACAGGCTGATTAGTTAGACATGTTCGAGCCCAGCGGCTCGTTCGAAATACCAAAGTTTAAAGTCTGAAAACCTGTCCAGAGTGACTTTCGGTCCCGGATTCATTGGCATGCCCCAAAAGAAAAGAGAAAAATGATAAAAGGATAAATAGAATTTCAGAAGCAGGCTCAGCCAGCGTAAGCAGCCGACCGTAGAGTCTTAATGCCAGAAATAGCTTGCCAGCTGAGCCTTGCTTTCCAGGTCACGCAGCTGGAAGACCTGTGCCTACGATCAACCAAGATGATGAAAGTCCAAGAGTACCATTAGGGAAGGAGGACCCACGAGCATCCGTACATGCAAGTCACCAACCTGAGTCAAGAGTGTTAAATGGACATCAAGAAGCGCAGAAGCCTTATCGCGATCGGAAAAAGGTCCATTGACTATGAAGAGTCGATATTAATTCCTCCTAGAACGGAAGCAGGGATGAGAAGAAGAAAAGAAGAAGACAGCCCGCAGGCAGATGAGACTACTAAATTAGTGTCGTCAATCTATAGCCCATGAATCTGTAGGTGAAGTGTTCTCCGGTCACATCAAAATGTCATAGACTGGACCGTTGGAGTTGGTGCACTCATAACGTTGCTAGTCCTGCTCGACATTGGGTGGGAGTGGGTGGGGCCCGACACCCGGAGTATCTGGGCGCACATGGCTTGTGGTCGTCTTAGGCTTCGTCGAGCTTGTAAGGGTAGACTTGGAAGACGTCGTCGTCTGATCAATGGTGGTAAATGTAGTCGAGGTGGTCACAAATGTGTGCCTGAAGCTCGTGCTAAACGAAGTGACTGTAGTACTGATTATGGTGATTGGGATGCCCCCGGAGCCCGTCAAAGTCGGTGTCGTTGAAGACGAGGACTGGGAGGAACTTGTAGCCGAAGTGTCCCCCAAGGTGATGGTCCATGATACCGTGAACATACTGGAGGAGCTCGGGCTGGTTGTTGTTGATTCAACAGGGCTCGAACTTGAGCTAGATGTAGTTGAGCTTGGCTGAGCGGAAGTCGCGGTGCTGGTGGTGGCCGACTGCGACGATGCCGAAGGTCCAAATGAATGTGTGATTGAGGGGCCAATCACAGTGACTGTGCTCGGGGTCATAGCAGTCATGGGTGTAGAAGAGTCGAAACCACCGATCAAGGAGGTCGTCATATCAGAACCGCTAGGGGTCCAAATGCTTCCTGTCGCAGTCGAGAAGCCGGACCACGCGCTGGGCATGTAGGTAGGCTCTCCGGTGTTGAAGATGGTGCCGGTCGACTCGCCATCTGCGCCGCCGCTACCAGGAATGGGACATGATCCTCCATCGCGCTTCAAGTTGGGGAACCCTTCGACGTTCTTGCATTTTTGATCGCCGTACGCCATGTTGTATGCGACATCGATCTTCGCAGGGACCTCCCAGGGGAAGTCATGTCTTGGGTTGTTCTTGTGGATCTCCTGCATGGATTTGCTGATAAGCTTGTCTCGAGGGAGGCGTTGGTAGGCGTAGGTGTCAGCAAGCATCGTCTTCATGCGCCGTCCGACGGATTCACCTCCCTCCATTTCGGCGAAAGGATTCTGACCTTCAGGCCAAGGATAGGAAAGCATGTAAGCAGCCAGGCCGGCCACTTGCGGTGCTGCAAAACTTGTACCGGAACGATAGCCCATCGGCGTCGTTGACTTTGGGTTGCAGGTATAGACCCCGACCCCTTGAGCCCAAATAGATATTGACGGGCTGTCGGCATTGGGTGTCTGACCAGAGGAGGTGGCCGGGTTTTCGCCAGGCGGGGTTGTGAATTCGGCAACGGACCCATCGTGATATGTCGCACCAACACTGATGAATGGACTCGCATCTGTGACAAACTTCTGGGGCGAGCGTTCTGCCTGATACCACACGGGCAAGCCGGTGACTTTGTCGTATCCACCGTTTCCGTTGGCTACTACCACCACCACTCCAACCCTGTCCATTGTTTCAAAGAACCAGTGGAGAACCTTTCCGAAGTAAGAATCTGCGCGGAAATCTGTGCTTTGTGAGATTGGGCATTTCAGTGATAGGATTTCAGCTGTGGTTATCACAAACCTGCGTTTAGGGTAACGACAGCCTTCCCGTAGGGTATCAGCTCCGATTGGACAACATCGAGGATTCTGCAGGTCATGTCCAGGACCCCCGATGGTGTTACAGCACCTCGCCGTGTCTCTCCGGTGATTGTGTTGACCATGTAGTTCTCTTGCTTGATCAGGTACAGGTTTGCGCGGGAGGCCACGCCGAGGTCAAGAGCACCAGCCGCGCAAGCCACTGAAGGATATCAAGATTTAGTGCATCCATCCATGTAGGGAAACCGAGAGAGACTGTCCAAAACAGGAGGTTGTTACTCACCTGAGGTCCCATGCCCTCTGCCCCTCAGTTCTGGCAGATTGTCGTCAATGAGCTCATCTGCAAATTTCCATCCGGCATCAATTTGGCTCTGTTTCAACTTCGGAAGGGAAAATTCGTTGGGCACGACGTATGTGACCACTTGCCTGTAGTCGGTGGCGGCCAGTTTCTAGCACAAGATGTCAGCGCTGGTCGTAGAGAAGGTCGAACTCCCAGATAAGCTGCTACAAAATACATACCGGATGAGTGGTGTCGAATCCACTGTCAATTACGAAAATCCATGAGCCTTCACCACGAGGTTCTGCATAGGTATAGTCACCAAGAGTTCTGAGGTCCTCGCCCTTCTGCTGTGAGAGGAGTTTCAGATGACTCCTATATGGCCTTGCCATTCGCTCTGAACCAGTTGGAGCTGGATAGCTCGATGGGTCGAAGTCATCTTGGTCCGTCCTAGCGCTCTCGTTCCCTGAAGCAGCGTCGGGTGCGGGCTGCTTGAAGCTGGACTGCTCAAAATCGACCATTGACAGGAATTCGGGATCCGTGGGGCCGGTGAAGCTCTTCTGACTCGGGCCTTCCCAGACAAATCGAAATGTCTCATCAACAAAAGGCATGGTGTTGGGCAGCAAAGCTTGCATGACGTTGAGGTCAACAACATAGCCCTTCATGACGTTACCATCATGCGAAGCCTCCCAACCGTCACTATCCAGAACGCGCTCCAATCCACGCAGGGAGGAGATACTCGAGTCTGGCTTCGTAAAGATTTGATACCGGGGGAGCCATTCGTCCTCGTCGTCCTCATCAGGCTCCTCTCGGTCCGGGTTCTGGAGGCTATCGCTGTCCCATTTGGTGATACACAGACGCCAAGCCTGTGTCCAACCCTGGATGATGTGGCCTGTGCTGGAGATGTAAGCTGAATATTCGTCGTAAAGGTTCTGGATCAGGCCCTGGAGGACGACCTCGATGAGCACAACTATCAGATTTTGATGAACGATGTCGTTGATAGAGCTCAAGGCATTGAGACCTGCATGTAGCGATGAGTGCTTCTCCATGGTCCTCCAGATGCGGCTTCCATCATCATCGATGTAGCACACGAGCTCTTGAAAAGCTTCATCGTTGTCGTCGATCCAGACCTTGACTGGATCTGACACATGCTGGTTCATGCTGAATAGCGTGGTGAAGAACGTCTTGATGAAATTAATCTCCTTCTGGATCACACTCAATTCTTCTTGGGCCACTATGTAAGGGAGTCAGTCATTTGTTATCATGCATATACTACAGTTGCACAGCGTGTGGTGAGGCTCGGCTTACTCTCAAAATAGTAGGCGGCAGTCTGCTGGAAGGCCTGCTGAGCAGCGCAACCAACGGCGGAAAGCCCATGCTCTGCTGTCGATGATGTTGCCGAGCCAATCCCATTTGCAAGACCCGCAAGTTGATCCGCGATCTTGGTGATGTTCGAACAAACATCATTGTTGGAGCATGGTCCTCGTGACTGCAACCGAGACTGTTGAGCTGTACCGCAGGTAATGGTGTCATCGTCGTTGATATCCCAGTCAAAGCGCTTCCAGAAGCAGAACGACACATCGCATATTGTTGAGTCTTGGCAGTCTCCAGGCAGAATACCTGTAGGGAACTGATGAAAGCTGCCAGAGTCACAAGTGATGCCGTGACAGGTCAGGGTAAAGTTATGCAACTTCCTGTTGTTTTGGTCGCCACTTGTGAACCAGAGGGTCTGGGGTGGATCAGAGCACAGAGGTATATAATATGGTGTATCGCCAATCTTGAACTGGTAATGAGGAACTACGACACGCGCTGTAGCATTGGCAGTTGCTGTTGGCGAAGTTGATGAAGTTGTGGAAGACGAGGTTGTGGTCTGTGAAGACGAAGTAGAGGTCTGAGAGGATGACGATGGTTGAGAACTTGAGGATGATTGGAACTCAGAAGATGTGTCAGGGTCAGAAGGACGACTGGGAGTAGGGGCGTCAGTGGGGGGTAGAGTAGGGTCAGCCACGCCAGGGTCAGGATCAGGAACGCCAGGAACAGGCACAGGAACAGGGACGTCAGGCCCGTCTCCCGGATCTGAGGTGGGGCTCTCTGTGGGACTGGAATCTGCAGTGCTTGGATTGGATGACCCAGTGTTTGATGCATCAGAGGTTGGTTGTCCCGATGTTGACACACTGGAAGTCGATGCATCCGAGGTTGTCGCACTTGAGGTTGTTGCACTTGAGGTCGATTGGCTTGAGGTCGATGTTCCAGATGTTGTTGGTGTGCTGGGCAATGTTGATCCAGTCACTTGGGAGCTTGTCGAGGAAGAACTTGACTGAGAAGAGTCACTTGTGCTTGTGGTGAAGGTTGAGCCGGGAATTATGGACGACGACGAGCTAGGCACTATGGTCTGTCCAAAGGTGCTGCTTGAAGGAGACGAAGGTCCCGGTGTGAAGGTCGAAATGGACCACATGCTGCTTGATGTGTATATCATGGTGGTGCTGTTGGTCGCTGACACAGTAGTGCTGACATCTGTGGATGGCAATGTAAGAGATGTGGAAGACTGGGATGTGCTGTTGACTACAATTGTGGTGAGATATGTAGAAGGAATGAGAGACGAGATGGATATGCCGTTCGTATACGTTGAGACGCCAAGGCTGAGCCCAGAAGAGGTGCTGGGTGTGGGAGTCGATTCAATAACCGACGAGTAGATGCTTGGAGCTCCGGAAGTATAAGTGGAGATGCTTAAACTTGGCTCAGAATACGTGGTGAATGTGGTGACAGGTGCAGTGGTCGAGAGATAGGTGCTTGTATCCTCGGACACATAGGTGGAAATGCTGAAGCTAGACTCAGAGTATGTGCTCATTGTCAGAGTGTGCATTATTGTTGAGTAAGAGGTGATCAGAACTTCAGAGGTAAAAGTTGAGACACTGTAGCTAGACTCAGTGTTCGTGCTGAGACTAGGGTCAGTGTGGGAACTCAAGCTTGGGTGATATCCAGTTGTCGAAGCATAACCGGTCGGGGACTCAGACGCATACGATGAGTAGCTGAGGCCTGGCTCAGAGTATGTGCTGGGGGAGACAGCCGCCTCAGTGCTTGAGGAGTCGGCATTCGGGTAATCGGACAGATTTGTCAAAATGCTCGAACCAGGCGTAGCTGTGGTGTAGGGGCCAATGCTGGTGTAAGGACCAATGCTGGCGCTCGATGCTGACGCTGACACTGTGGTCCAAGAAGTTGTCGCAGACAGGGTGGAATACGACTCGCCACATTGAAGCAGGTATTCAATGAGATATGCGTCGACGGTCAGAGACTGATACATCTCAGATGACGATGTTGAGGACGGGTAGGCATTGTCAGGTTCCAGAGGAGACGCAACTTTACCGCCACCGACTGTGGCCGTGGCCACCGGGATAGAGGAAAAGACAGTGGCGACCACAGGTATGGTCAAGGTAGTCGACATGGTAGTCACGACGGTGGAACAGGTTGGCGTGCCATACTCTGAGGCATCGCGAAATATTAACAAATAGCAGAGACAAACAGGGAAACTCGTGACTTACCAGCAGTTGCGATGCCAAAGGCAGCGCCAAAGGTGAGAAGAAGCCACAAGATCAGCAACATCGTGCTGTTGAAGGCGCGATTCTGTCAATTGGGATTCACTGGAAGGTAAGAGAAGGTTGTGTGGAAATAGACGGAGATGGTCAAAGGAAGGATTGGGGTGAGGTTTTTTGAGGCAAGATGGGGTTGAAAGTGTCTGCGTGTATAGAGCGAAAGTGCTGCAAATTGATTGCCAAGTCGGTTGGTCTGTGTTTTTTTTTATGATCGGTGACTTTGGTATGTACTGCCCAACTTGGGCACAAGGACGGTGCAAAGGAAAAAGTGAACGAACAACAACGAGAGTGGGCTGGCGGAGGAGGAGTCAGGATGATGGTGAATGAGCCAAGGAAATCGTTGTGCTTTTGAGAGGGACACAACTTACCTTGGCTCTCAAGGCTGAATCGTGGGCAAGCTTTGTGTAGCTGAAGATTCTGTTCTGGGAGGTTTCGTGAAGGTGGCAGGAGTGCAAGAAGTCTTGAGAGGGAGAGACAAGGCCGAGAGCCCAGGTCAAGCAGGAAGCCTGGGGGAAATGGTTTGCTGTGTGGTTTTCCAGAAGAAGGATGGACAACGCCTGTATGCTGTAGAGAAAGTGTAAACAAATTGCTAACTCTTAACCCCAGACAAAAGAAAGGCGACTGCCAGCACACAGGACTAAAGGGGCCGCAAGCTCCTCGACTTAGCTGCAGCATCAAGGCCGAAGCTCACGTAGACTCATGAACAGATAAGGCCGTTCACTGCATATCTGAAATTTTCTGCCGTCTGATCTTTTCTTCGGCTATAACCGTCTGCTGGTGTTTGCCCGGATACGTCCTAAGGATTTGCTGGCCGTATAAGGAGGTCCAGAGTCCCTAAAGCAGTGAAGAAAACGGGCATCATCAAAACAACTTCAATACCACCCATTAATAACAAATTAAAAAGAATTAGACTGCATACAAATGACCACAACAGTTGTGATCATATCCATCTTGGCTTGGTTGTGCTACAGACCAGAGCGAAAAGAACGGGGCCAAGTCTAAAAGCATCAAAGGCCATCTTCCAGGACACTGCTGTCTTTGCAGATAGATATCACGAGGCATGCCACTGCAATTATGTCTCCATATTCATTGACGTTGCAGAATCCAATTCACCGGAAGATGGAGATAGCAATAAAGCAGATTAAAGCATTAACCTATATTAAACAGGCTGAAACTATCACTATATTTCTCCACTAAGACGTGTTAGATTATCTGTAGTTTAGCAATAACTAGAACAATATTGCCTAGCAAATTAATAGTCTTATATTTATAAATATGTTAGCATAGGTAGTATAGGACTAGAACTATAACCTCTTTTCTTATAATAACTCTAATAGTTAGGGCAAGGCCACTCTTTTATTGTTAATAGGTTAGAGCAGGAAGGTGGATATAATAATCTAATAATTAAGGTTAGGGATATCTTAATGTTGGTTAATATTGCTTTAATGCTGTGTTTAAACCGTGATTATATACTATAGACGTATATGTATATTCTGCAACGATCAGGTCCAGCATAGCACTTGTCTGTCGCATAAGCACCGCCGTTGATAAAGCAGTACTAGCATCATACAGGAGAGAGATAAGAGGAATAGCCTAACATCCAGGCGGGACTAGTGACACAGATGTTAGAGGCGTGCCCGACGTGGAAATGATTGGCTGAGCAGGCGCCAATGGTGATGTGAGCTTGATCACCCTCAGCTGGTTGTTATGCCTGGTTTCAGGATTGCGGCGTAGCATTGCTGTGCCCGGAGCGGTGTCTCTGGTTGGCTATGGCGATGATGGAGGGAGGGCCGCGGGCTGACACAAGAGTCTGTACGGATTGAACGGAATGGACCTGTGTGGACGTGGCACTGCTTACGCCCGGCAGTTGGTTGGACAGACAAGATCATTTGCCTGAAGCAGGAAATGACAAACTGATTCAGGTGAAGCATGAGCCACGTGGTAGAGTAGGTCTATGTCGATGTTGGTGTTGTTGGGTAAGCAGGAAGATGGCATCGTCGTCGTCTTCGTATGGCTTTCCTCGAAAAGCATGGCTGGATGATGGATGGAGAGGTCACTGAGTGCCGAGGAGCCACGGCTGGTGCTACAGGGGGGCTCAGCAGGCCTAGAGCCGAACTTGGCTTGGGCGCAACGGCCCACCTGCCCACCCCCCGGTCGTTCCCAGCGGCTGATCCCTCTCTCTCTCTCTCTCTGCCTTTCTGTCTGTCTGTGCGGACGGCATGCCAGATCCGCGCCCGTTGGCCCCAGTGGCTCCTAGTTCTCCTCGTATCTTGTCTCCTCTCCCAACTCCGATTCCGATCAGCTGGGTCTCTCCCCAGCCTGTTGGAACCTTGAATCCGTCACATCATCTCATCTCATCTAATTGTTGTACAGCGTCTTTTCCTCACCCAGCAGCAGTCTATCAATCAATAATAATTTCCACGTCAGCAACCACCACGTAACCGAATCGTCTTTCCTCCTCGTCAACGTCCATGTCAACGTCCAGACGCCCGAGCCATCAATGAAGCTGTCTCGCCCGTCCGGTCCTTTTCCACAATGCTGGGAATGCGCACCTTGCGACGGCGTGACCTATCCCTCCCCCTCCCTCGCTTTCGCCTGTTGCTTGTAGCGGGTCTCGGTTTGATTTCTTCATCTTCTGCGAACAACCCCGATGGCGTTACCTTTCTCTATCCCCTCGGCGGCGAATCCTTCTACAACTTCGACACTGTGAAGGTCACATACGAATCAACTTATCTCGCCCCTGTCCTCTACACATTCTGCATGATCAACGGCGTCGTTACGCAGAGTATGTCCGCACCTTGAGCTCCTCCTTGACTCTGATCACCACTAACCCTTGCCCGTCCGTGCTCCAGTGCAAGTGCAAGACGCCGAACCCGACAACGCATCCACACTCGTCCATCTGAACGTTACCACCAACGTCCCGTGCTACTTCGATCTCAGGGCAGGCCAGGTCGCTGGCGAAGGTGCTACCACTGAGAAGTGGACTGCCCTGGCGAGATCACGACAGGAAACCACCTGGAGCGGCACCGCCGAACCGACCTCGACGCCGACCTCGAATCCCACCGCATCCGACAGGCAGCACGCTCAAGGCCCACCTCCTGACTCCTTGAACTCGGGCGCCAAGGTCGGAGTGGCCGTCGCCGTCGCTATCGGCGTAGTCGCAATCTTCACAATGGGGTTATGGATGTGGTGGCGTAGACGACAAAAGCGAAAGGTTGCAAAGAATATGGTCAATTTTGTGGATGGCGATATCGTCAATCTGGTCGATGGGGGACGGTTCGAGAAGCGAACGAAACCGCCCGACGCGTATTACGATCCATACCTCGCTGACTCCAGCCAGTCGACCATTTCACATTCTCACTCAGCCCACACACCGACCTCGGCTTACCATTCCGAACCCGTTTACGAGCACCAACAACCGGTGCAACAATATTATGCCGAGGCATCAGCGACACAAGACCAGACATCCGCGCCGATATTACCATCCCATACCATCCCTCCTCCGCCAGCCGTCACCAACGACAACCCTGCCTGGTCGAATCTAGCGCGGCATCCTTGGTCGCCTCCCGATTATGATGCAAACTCGCCAGCGTCTGAATGGAGTCTTCAGGGTGAAAATGACTTTTATGCTGTACCACGCCAAAATCACTCGATGGGCAGAGACTATAAATCCGCACAGCCAGTTGAGGCTTTGCCCGCCATCCTACCGGAAATGAAGCCGCAGGCCGAGCTACCGGCAAGAGAAGGATATCACGGACGCGGGGATGAGCAGGAGTTACCCGCACCTCACCAAGCACCACCGTCGAGAAACGCACCCCCTAACGGCCTTGAAATAGAGGAACAAAAGTTTCTGTTGGCGGATATGTTGGAGTTGAGGGAAGCGAGGTCAAAGGCAGCTGAGCGTCGGCCAGCAGGATGAGACCGGGGCGGGCAAGATGCGTCATAACAAATCAGTGTCAAATTGATCATTGGCTTCGCGAGCCACGAAGTCCAATTTGGTGGCGTCAAAGGGAATCCAGCAAACTCCCGCGTCAACTGGCGGGCCAGAGAGGGTGACGGCCACAGCCGAGACCTTGAAGTGACCAGTCCGGCACAGAAACCACCAGGGCGACAGGGAAACCTATCCAGGCATGCTTTTGCCTCGCAGTCGCGTGACTCGCAAGAATGAAAGCCGGGGAAGCGAGCAGCGAGGCATGATAAGGCCGCGCCAGATCACAAGTGACCCAGGGGAAAGCGCCCATACGTAACCGGGTGAAGAGGACAACAGCCTGTCGAAAAATGGCGAGCATTCAGAAGATGCTAGACTGGAGCCGAATCCCGAAGGGTATAATCTGTCCGCGAAGCCGGGCGCAAGTACAATCAATATTGAAAATAATTACAAACCCTACACAATCACAGAGCTCGTGCAAGCGTCGGCGCCCCCTCCTCTCCCCCAGATGAGCGTTAAGGTTTCAAACGCCGCGCCGACCCAGTATCATCCGGACGCGGTGCTGCAGCGTTCCGGGACTAGAGGTCTGTCAAAGAGAGCATACCAGATCGTCATGATTCGCCAATACCAGCTATCCACCCCTGCCTCCTCTTCACCATTCTCGACATCCACAGCGCCAGATGCCACCGCTTCTTGGGTGCTGACCCAGGATCCATTAATGAATTGTCAAGATCCGGGAATCGTCTCGACATGCTCTCCTGGATCTTAGGGATGAGTGCGTCGTAGTGGTCCGGGCTTGTGCCATATAGCTGGCTATGCCGACGATTGAGGATATTAACCAAGCTCGCGAAGCCCTCGATCCCCTCGAAGTCAGAATCGTTGATCCGGTCAAGCCAGCCGAAATCCATGAGGGAGTTGGGCACGGTGCGCTTGAGGATAGCGGCCGTGTGGAAGAGAAAGTAAGGCGACTCGATCTCGGGCGGGATCTTGTGGATACAAGACCCGGCAGCGACGGGCGGCGCCGATATGGACTTCTGGTTCTGCAGGTACATGACGTCGTCGAGAATGTCGTCGTCCATGGCACGCTTGAGCAGCACCACGGCCCGCAGCCGCCTGCCCTCGCGGTCCGGATCCGCCCCCGCGAACAGCGACTCGTCGGGCTGTGAGATGAACTCAAACAGGCCCCAGTACTTGAAGGCGCTCACCACCGTATCAAACCACACGGCCCCCACCTTCGCGTACGTCAGCACCGGCAGGTCCGGGATCGGTGCCTGCTGGTGGTGGTGGTCTTGCCGGACGAGCGCGACCTGCTGCGCCGCGAGCCGCGCCTCGAGCTCCCTCTCGCGCCCCTCTGCCGTATCGCGCTGTCGCCGCGCCGCCGCGAGATCGTCTTCCAGCGCCGCCAGCTGCGCCGCCGTCCTCCGCTGCTCAAAGCTGTACCGCTCTTGGTGCGCCGCCAGCTGATCAGAGAGGATGTCGAGCTCCTCCTCGGCCAACGACGCGGCGGTCACGGCAGACGCGGCAACACTGGCCCCTCGCCGACGCCGCACGAACGAGCCGCCACCGGCACCACTCGCCAGGGACGAGCAGCTCGCAGCGTGGTGCAGGCCCCCGTTCCTGTCGCTGTACAGCGATCCGGCCGTGTCGTAGCCCGCACTGCTGAATCTCCCAGCCTCGCTGTCCCTGCGGCTCGGCGGCGCGATCGAGCGCACCGAGCCCGCGCACGACAAGCTCCCTGCTAGGCTAGCTGCCTCTTCCCTGACCGCCGCCTGCTGCTGCTTTTGCTGCTGCTCGAGCTCTGAGATGCGGCCCAGAAGCGTCCACTTCTCCTCCTTGAGGGCGGCAACGGCCTCGCGCGTCGCTGCCTCGGCGCGCAGCTGCTCCACGAGTCGCACCTTCTCGGCATCCTTGGCGCGGATCTGGGCGCGGAGGCCGTCGATGGCCGCGAGGTGCGTGGTTTTCACGGCGCGCAAGTCGTCGTTTTCGTCCTTGAGGCACTGGATCTGCCGCTGGAGCTTGCGCAGCTGGGGCAGCACGGGGGAGGGGGTGGTGTGGGCCTCGTGCTTGTCGCTGAGTGTTGGGGTCGGGGTGCACATGTGGGTTGCTGCGCCCCTGTTTAAGTGCTGTGTCTTCGCAGGTGTTGTGTTCTCCTGCCCCGGCTGGGGCACCGCCTTTGATTTGCGGGCGTGGACATTCCAGCTTACCCTGTTAGAGATTGTACTGAGGGGTGTCCGGTCTGGTTGGTCTGGGCGACTTTCTTCAAGGATATCGCTCTGTCCGCTACCCACACTGCGGTTGACGCTCACGTCCTTTGATATGCCCACGATTGTCCCCGCTCCTGATGTCGACGTGACGAAAGATTTTGACGCGGCGCTTGAGACGGTGCTCGTGCTCGAGCGGTGCCGTAGATCGCGGCTGCCCCTGATTTCGCACTCGAGTGTTCGCCGGCTCCCTCTGCATCCGGCCTTGCCGCTCTCTCGGGACCTGTTGCTCGTGGACTTGGGGCTGGTTTGAACATCTTGCGAGGAGCTCGTTTTCCGGAGCTGCAGTGCTTTGTTTACCGGTGTCGGCCCTGGTAGAGGCTTGTCCATTGAAGTCTCTGCAAGCTGTGGCATTTCCTTCGAGTAGTAATGGACGGGCTGGGTGACGCTCCTGTCCTACGACAGACCCGAGATGGCGATGATGATCCAGTGGGGCCGCCAATGCTGCGAGGACCCGACAAGGGAGAAGAAGACCGCATTGCTGCTTTCATTATTTACTCATCTTTCGTCAGTCATGCAGAGCACAACATAATTTACCTGGCGCAGCCACGATCGCAGCCACACACTTTCAGTCGAGGTGTGGTGGCGTGCTAGAGCATCCAAGATATTTAGACACTGGAATGTCAATAAGCCTGTCAATATAGCAGTCGAGTGGAAGTCGAGCCCGTTAGTTGCCCTCATGACCACTCATCAAGCCCCATTTCTGGAAACACTGGGAACTGTAATAAAAAGAAGTTTGTGCTGCAATTTGTTTTGTCTCATTGCCGCAGCGGAATCATGTTCCCCGAGCCGCCTTCGAGACATGAACCATCGCCCCCACACCCTCCAAGTGATTATCCAGCAGCCCAAAGCAATGATTGCCAGATAATCTTTTCAGGAAGATGAAAGCGCCCCATTGAACGAAATCATACAGTCTGTTCTCAACAATAACGTGACCGACGATCTTGCCTATTGACGTTCGGTACACATCCAACTTTATCTCCGGACTTTTCCTTTTCGTGTCTCATATCTGGAAACGTGTCGAGAGTCACTTTAGCTTCATTAAAATCGAGCCGTCTTGTTGCGAGTTCTCCTATATTCCAGCTGTTAGAGCCTCAATCATCTTTGAGGTGATGGAAGCGAATTTCAATAGCATTCATGGAGTCGTGGTCATGTTATGATTACAATGCTGATCTAAGTATGTTCGGCGCTTTAGCTAATAAATAAGGCGAGGGATTGCACAAATATTAGGCAAGCCGGAAATGGGGCCAATTGAGTGAGAATCTAAGGATTGGGTTGATGAATGTACCACAGAATATCTGAGCAGGCCATATATACAGATGTAGTTAAGTATGTGCAGAGAAAGAACAAAAGAGATCCACGAGTTCATAAATGGCCCACCGGAGCCAGTCTCCCAACGACGCCGTCTACAGGCACTGAGAGTAGTATTCGTTAGACTTGGTGCAAGTGCTACCCGACTCACAGGCCGTGCAGCCGTTCCAGCTGGAGCCACCACACTGAGCCCACTTGGCAGCGGCGCAAACTGACGTTGAGGGCGCAGCCGCCGAGGAGGTTGCGCTGGAGGTGGTGGACGCAGCAGAGGTTGCGGCCTGTGTGGACGTCGCGGTGCTGGATGGAGCAGCAGATGAGGAAGAGCCAGAATTGCCTGAAAACAAGTAAAGATATCATTAGTTTCGTGTGCGTCAAATCTGTAGTACACAGATACTTACTTCCGGATCCAATGGTGGTTGTCAGGCTGCCAGTCTCGACGTAAACCCCGGAGAAGTAGAAATCCTCGTTGGTGTCCGAGTAGCCGCTCCTCGGGAGCTCCAGCGCGCCCAGGTGCCAGTCAGCACCGTTGCTGCTTGTGCTCGCGCTGACGGGGGAAACGGTGAGGACCAGGGGATCTGAGCCGGTAGAATGCCAGAACCCGACCGTGTTGGCGGTGAAGTCGATTTCGTAGGCGACTTCAACTTTGTCAGCATAATTACTCGGGGATATTTGAACGACATCAGAGGAGACCATATGGGAGCCGAAAAGAAATTTAGCCACTTCCCACTTACCATTGTGCCAGACACCCGCAGTGAAATTCGTCGACCACTTGCTGACGCCGCCCACCATCCACTGGAGGTTGGGGTCGCTCGTGGCGGCCTCGCCCGAGATCCAGCCCGACTTCATCTCGGTGAAGTGGCTCTCGAAGAAGTTGATCTGGTGCTCGCGGAAGATGGACGGGTAGTTTGTGCCGCTCGACATCATCGAGAAGTGGTACCAGACCTTGCCCTGGTTGATGGCCGCCGACGTCTGGGGGATGAGCTCAGTGCGGCGCATGGTCTGGCCGTTCCAGTACGCCGTGCTGGTGAGAGAGATCTTGGCTCCCTGCTTGGACGTAGTGTCGGCCGGGTTCTTATACGACGGCGACAGGTTGACATACTCGGTGACTGCGCCGCTGCCGTGGATGTAATACTGGTACGGCCCGACCTTTGCCACGGGAGTTCAGAACGCCGTAATCTACAACTTGCAAAGCTTGGCCAGGTACTTACCTGGTTTGACCAGGACCATGTGGCCAGGTCCGCAGACGAGGAGAGGTCGTTGAAGCGCCCGTCCCAGAGTACCGTGCCCGCGTTGGCGGTGGCCAGCAAGGCTGCGGCGGAGGCGAGGCTGAAGGTCCTCATCTTGGTGATCGACAGGGCGAGAAGGCGGGAGAGACGACGAGGTTGCAGGGTAGAGAGATCGGTTGAGGTGAAGATCAACGAGCCTGCCCAGTGTTCCGGGGCTCGTGGGTGGAGCGATCACTTATACCAGATTGATGGGCAGATTAACCCGTCAAGAGCATCCGGAACAGACGTTAGCTTCCGCCCTGGAAGAGAAGCTTAGATTGCTCCGCAGGCTCCGCTTGCGCGTGCGGGTGTGGTCATGGGTACTATTTCACATGTAGTGGAACGTCTCTTGGGTCTGGTTCAATGTCACCATGAGCAGAGAAGCGCGAGTAATAAATGAGATACAGCGCATCTCCGGCCCGTCAGGGCCAGGTCCACTGGAAAAATATGGTAGTACGTCGTGGTCCGCTGTGCTATCGCGGAGGTTGTGCCGAGATTTCCTGTTCAGGTAAGCGTGATCTAACCAGGGGCGAAGCGCATGCTGCCAGGCTGTCAGTAAACCTCCACAAGTGAAAGACGTGTGGCCGATTTGGAGATTAGCGAATGCTTTTTCCTGATTCTTGAGTAGAAGAGTTGATTGGAACACGAGGAAAAGGTTTCCTTGCTCCCGGCTCAGGTAGGAGAAGAGTATATATCCAGAAACTCCAGAAACCCCTGCCACCAACAAGTGACGAACTGAGTCTTCGTCGACGACCCAACCTATTGCCCACAGAGGCCAATTGCGAACACAATGATCTTCCACAATCCTCCATACCGACGCCCAGAGCCCATAAAAGAGATGACAAAACCCCGGGAGACGACCGGCCTCCTCCTCAGTCGGCGCTCAAAACGAGCCACGACGTTTCGTGTGGAGACTTGGATGAGATATGAGCCGTAGCGGTGCCCTAGGTCGCCTTCCAGTCGATAGGCTCGTTTTGTAAACCACACGAATTCCTCTGGCACAGTGGTGGTGTTGTCCATCGGGTCAGGGATTCCGACTGTGAAGCGCCAAGCGTACTTGTCATTCGCCGAATGCCATGCTCGGACTGTTGTGATATCGGGGGCGGTTTGCAACTGATGGTTGCAAATATTGACGACAATCTGATGCTTGTCGACATACGCCTTCAGGAAGGGCTCGGTGTAGCTTGCGTACCACTTGCTGCCTACACAAAGACTAAGTTGTCTGAATTTCCTGCTCAGATGCGAGGCTTCTCGATAGCCCACCAGCAAGGGCAAGTTACTGCAGTCCTCAATGATCTGGATGCCATGCCCACGAGAATGGTATTGCGAAATTTTGCACAAGGAGAGTTGATTCGATAGGCTGAGAGGAAGTTAGTTGCTAAGAGGACATTGATTGTGATTTCTCGGGTGGATCCGCAGCCTACTTCAACGGCAGAAATACGTGGCCAGCAGTCCAACGACTCAGTCTCTCAGATTCCATCCGGTCCTGAAGAGCCTGTTCCTACTGGGCTTGCTTGCCCAGATTAGACAGACTTGAAAAAATAGAAACGAAGGAAAATCGCAATGCCGAAACTCGGGTGGGGTGAGACGTGGGTTCTGCAGAAGCAGCCCTCACGCGAGGCGTGGGTATATGCTCCTGTGAGTTGTCTGATGCAACCGCAGGATGAGACGTCGACTCTGGACAATGTTTCTTTGCAGGAGCATTTGCTTGATGCTCTCGTGGCTTAGCTATTGGGCAAGTGGGGTGCTCATCCTGCTCTGCGACTGGTGAAGTGTCGCTGGTCACCGCGGTACTACGCACCGGAATTGTCGGGCTCGATGAGCATAGTGCAGATGAAGAGGTAGATGCGACTGATCCCTGGACCTGGTGTTGACTGCGATCTCGAGAACTGCTTGGACCTTCGTTGGACAGTATGATGTGAATGTTCCTGGTGCGGATGGCAGCTGAGGGCATGGACGACATTTTACATGTCTGAAAGAGGACACGGGCCGAAGTTTTGGTAGGATCAGTAGGATGCTGCTTGTGATTGATATTTTTGATTGATATTGGAGGAGGCAGTGACGCTTGGGTGATCAATCGAGACGGCGATACTGGTTGCAGAGATGCCCCGGCAACGGTGTATGAGCTAACCAGCACGCTTCTCAGGGACGACCCCATGCAGTGAGACCTGGAGTGCACTGCAAAAAAATCTGCATGAGGTTGTTGGATGAGCTCTGCTGCCTCGACATGTCTTCCTTTGTCCTTTCCACAGAGGCGAGGACCTGTAAACTCCATTAAATCAGCTCCCGAAAAGGATCCTGGCATGGCTCCTTCCAACCCAGGCCCAGTAAGATTCGAGAGGTATGCGGAAGGAACGACATGCCGCTGGCGATGAGAGACGACAGCTTGCTGATTCCCCAAGACAACGACAATTCAAGAAGATAAGAAGGTCAAGCGATTGCTCATTTGAAGCACAAAAGGCTTGTGCGTGAAGCTTTGGCCTCCTTCTTGAACGACTCCCTGTCTTCTTCTTCCAGCTCCTTTAGGGCGGTAGCAAGCCGCTTGAGCCCGAGTTTGAAGATGGGTTCTTCTGTGCCATAATTCAAGCGAAAGCTCCCAGGCACTTTGGCTGAGAAGGCGTTACCAGGTTCCAAGAACACTCCGCGAGCCATCAGATACTCGAGCAGGGCGACCTCGCGCTCCTTGTCGTTGTCACCTTCAACATTGGACAGCCAACTGGAGAGGTCGACGAAGGCGAAGAAGGCCGCGTCGGGATTCGTGTATCGGATCAAGTTGCCGGACAGAAACTCGTCGAGCTGTTTTCTCCGTTTGTTCAGGGCTTTGTGGTACATGGGCAGGTATCTCCTTCGGACGTATTTGGGATTGGATAACACCGTCGTGGCCGTGATACCACTAAAAGCCGAGACCCAGGTGAACATGCTGCGACACGGTGATACTATGTATTAAGACCTGACATACGCTTTTTGTTTAACGATAAAACAAAGCGTGCTTACCTCACAGTCCGCATTGACTGGTACAGTCTCTCGTTGTACGTGGCAAGGAAGCCAACTCGGCACCCACCCATGCCAAAGTCTTTGCTCATGCCCCATAGGACATGGACATTGCCAGCAGAATCACGCAGGTCCAGGCTCAACACACTTGTGAATTCGGCGCCCCCGCTCAGGGCATAGATCTCATCAACCACGAAATGCATCCCGTCGCGCTGGCAAAAGTCGGCCATGTACCGCAGCAGCTCGGCCGTGTAGCACCGGGCGTGCGGGTTGTCCGGGTTCGCGATGAGCAGCGCGGCGACACGCCTCCCCAGCCGGCGCTGCTCGGAGGCGGCGGTCTCCAGCCGGTCGATGAGCTCGGGCTGCGGCCTGCCTGGGCGGATGTGCTGCCTGAACCGCGCCTCGGTGATGTCGTCGCAGGGAACCCCGATCAGGTGGATACCGTTGCGGGTGGTCACATCGTGAATGAACATACCGTAGCTCGGCGTCGGGCACAGGACGACCTCGCCCTCGTCTGCGAGGTTGAAGAAGAGGGTGTCTAGCAGGGCGGTCACGCCGTTGCCGACGAGGATATTGGACGACGTCAGGAGGATCCTAGGGCTAAAGAAGTGGTTCATGAACTCTGCGGCCGCCGCCGGCAGGGCTGGGGAGCACTGTGTGTCGTTGTACTTCAGATCTAGAACGGCGGGTTCAGCTCATCAGCCCCCTGGCAAAGGCTGGTTGCTGCCTGCTGAGAGTGTGCGCTCTTACACTCGGCCTTGTCCTTTTTGTCTTCATGCCTCGCCAGCCATTTCTGAAGCTCGTCGAGCACCAGCTTGTTCTCCGCGGAGCCCAGATCGATAATGCCGCTGGGGTTGGACTTCCTGTCGTAGGCATTCTGCGCGAGCCTCCTGCTGAGGTCGATCATCTGATCAGGTCGGACATTGTCCTGTCCGCGCCGCGAGGGTGGTAGAGGAGGCATCTTGGGTCGACCTTGGGATGTTATCAAGACCAATGCCTTGTCAAGCGAGCGTCTGCGACCGCATCACCGTCATATCCAAGGTGTATTCATGAGCTCACGGCGAGCAAGGACGCGTCGTCTCTGTGGGATGATTGGATGACTAAGCTGCCTGATCCCATCGTTTTTGTGGAGGTCAACAAGGTATAGGTAGGCTACGGTGTGAAGCGATACGATGCGATACGATAAAGCACGACCGACCCAACGCACTTGACCCGTTGAGGTGCATGTTTTCTCGTATCGCCTCGCAGGAGGATCTGTGTGTCAGCCACACAGCTTCTTAGTGGATGGGCAAATCGGCTGGTCGGCAAAGTTCAGCAAAGCCCTTGCTTGGAGAGGAGGAGGAGAACTTCGCGATCTTCAAGTTTTGCCCTGCCGTGTTCATCGAAGTCTCTTGGCAATCACATCTCGGTCCCATAGAAACAGAACCGCAGACGCCAAAATTGGAATGATCAACCGTTATGACGAAGTTGCAGCGGAGGAGCACAGCAATGACGCGGCACGGCATTCGGGATGCGGTCCTGAGTCAGCTGGCCGCCATAGGTCGGACCCGCCGACAGGTCGGCGCCGAGGCCGATTTGTCCCACTCGGCAGCTTACCGTGCTTACCGAACCTGCGTACACACTCACACAACGGTGCAACACAACAGGCACGCCTGCAGCCAAGAGCCCGCGACAGACCAGGTCTCCCTGGATGCGGTTGCCGATCACATCTGACACAGGAACCCCGTGCTGTTGATGTCCACTGATTTAGCTGACATTGCCACAGCACTTAAGCACTTGACTTGGAGTGATTATCCATTGATATGCACCTAATCAACACACATGTGCAGTGCTTCTTACTTCCTTATGTAGCCTGTGCCTATCCTCCAGTACGAAGGAATCTTAGGTGATAATCATCGCTGAGCCCCAGGTGCTCCTAACTTGCCTCATGGTATGTATGCAAGAGCGGAAAATCCAGTCGGTCATTTATACCTCCTAACTTGGCGGCCACAGGAATCCAACACTTAGAATTGCATGATAGGATCTTTGTTGGTTCTTTTTGAAAAAACCGGAAATTGGCCCGGCAATATGAAACTGGTATGCTTGATATGTACGTTGTATGTACAATATGGTTTTGAAGCAAGCTTGAGGTATCCCCTAACTTCATGATATATACATGAGATAATATCTACAATGCTTAAAAGTGCACGAGACCAGCACTCGGTCGGGACTCCCGGCTCTTTACTGGGCCTTCTGGGATGGGACACTGATGGTGGTGAAGTTCCAGGTCTTGCCATTGTCCGATGTCGACATTGCTCCACCGGTGGCGCCAAAGCTCCAGTTTCCAGTGTGGCCGAAGCTTTGATCGGCCTCACTGAGCACGATGGAGACATCCTCCCACTCTATTGACCTGTCAGCTGCTGCTTGTTTCATCCTGTTTACCTGCGAAAGTGGGTTACGTACCGTGGGCCGGGGCAGCGGCGCAGCTGCCGGAGGCGCACTCGATGGAGATGTAGAAGATGTCTCCGTGTTGTCCCTTGCCTGCACGCATGCTATCAGCTTGAAATGCTTGCGAAAGAAGAAGAAAAAAAATCTTCTATCTGCGGGCACATACTAGTTGAGATATTGGAAGAGAGCTTGCCATCGATGTAGACGTCTTGGTCCCAGAGCTGGGTCGATGGGTTCAGCTTGTCTGCGGGAATAACGTCAGTCTTGGGGTCACAGGAGCGGGGCGTAGTATCACTTACAGTGCGTCCTGACCGTGGATCCAGGAGAAGCTGTCACGGGGTCGCCCACCGTGGGTGTTGAACCTAGTCACAGAGACATATCAGCACCGGGCCCCAGTCATTCAAATGCGTACGCAGCCGCACGACTTGAAAATACTTACCAACCAATGTATATGCGAAGTTGCACCAATATAAGCCCTTGTCATTGCAATAAGAGCTAGTAAACACTGTCAGCCATATACAACGGCGAGAATACCGGGTTGTCGATTTGCGCATACCCGCTGGGTGAGTTCGAGGTGACTCCCTGGAGGAAGGAAGCCTCGTTCTCCATCATGATGGCGCTCCATATTGCGACATCTCCCGACACAGTGCCGGGGAGGCTGGGCAGAACTAGTGTGGCGCTGGCCTCCTGGATGTATGCGTTGCCATTTGTGTAGAGGGAGACCATGTCGGAGTTTGCTTGGGCCTGGCCGATGAGTGTGGCAAGAGCGCCAACGGCTGCGTAGGTTCCCTTCATGATGGCGGATTTTGAACTGTCGACTTAGAAAACTTTGTGAGAGCGGCGTCGTGCTGTTTTGCTGATAGTGAAGCGTGAGGAAAATAGGCCACGAGGGTAGCCTTATATGATCAAGCCTCGCCCAAGACGATCTTCATAAGGGTCGTTTACACGAGCATCCATAGTGTTTCTAATTCTGATATACAGGGTAAGCCCCGAGATAATGCAACTTCATGACTTCTGAGGCGTTAGCGATGGGACCCCTGAATTGATTCTGACGAGTGGCGTACCGGTATTGGTTAAGCACGGCATGGCACACTACGAGTCGCAAAATGAACCGGTTGGTGGATTGATTTGTTGTAGCTCCCGAATCCCGGCATTCAATCCATCCGTCTGCTCTCCTTATTAGCAATTGATACCTCTGTGGCCTATTTGTTCTGTCCATCTTTCCTAAAATAGTTTCACTGGATATGGAAACTGACAATGTTTTCCTTAACAAAGTGTTCCAGGCCCCTATAAGCTTGTTGGCTTGGGGGGCGCAATGCAGGCATTTGTACCCCTTAATAACTTCACTCTTGCCGCTGTTACAGTGGGCTGATTAGCTTCTAGTCAGGCACCCACCCCAGGGGACAACCCATACTACCAGTCCTTCATCTCTCTGTGCTATGTCACTAATTCTTCCTTTATGAAGTGGTGGGGGTTGATATAGGTGGATATCTTTTCGCTTACCAAAGTCCGCGCGAATACAAGCTTATTTGTATCAAAAAGGGGCTTTCTAATAATATATACCATTTTCTCCACTTATTAAACATTGCAGGCGGGTTTTAAACACCCATACAACCACAGTACAGCAAGTATCCTGCCTTTGGTAGGCGCACGCGGAAGCTATCATACTTGCCCGGTGATCGCCACGTTCCTGACGTGCAACCTAATTGCAACCCCTGGAGAGAGGCCTTTTCCCCGTTATAAGATGGTTAAAACATCAGCAACTGACCTCAACACATCAATTGAACCCATGTCGGTGCAATTTTGGATGCAAAGGCAACCAACCCAGGGTTCCAAAGGTTGACCCGGCAAAGGAATTCAGTGTCAAACGGTCTAGGGTAAGGCACAAATGTAAGCCGGTACCCTGCACCTGTCCATTGCTTCGATCGCAGATGCCCCAGACTCGGCCGTGGCACCCGCCCATTAGGTAGTATACTTATACAGTAGACCATCTATGTGGAGGCTGATATCGTCCACGTGAGCATTCACAGCGCTCTGGGTAAAATGGCATGCCGGCCGATTGGGCCACGACATGGCACACCAAGAACTCGCAAAGTGAACCGGTGCGTTCGTCAACTCGCTTCGCGGCTTGGCGCCGCTCGGGGGTTCGGTACGTGCATGAAAAAAAGACTCGGCCAGCCCGAGGTCCCAAGAAACACTGCCTAGGCACCAATTGCTGCAATCGGCATGTCCCCACATTGTATATGACTGTTTCTGTTTTTGATGTCGCAGTCCGGGGGCCCACACCGGAGATCCGGCGCAGGGAACGGCAGGACGAGCCAACGGGAGACGGCCGGGCGGAGGTGGATGTCCCATCAGCGCCCGTCATCGCACAGGTTGAACAAGGAACCCAATCCTCCCAGGTGCCGCCTGCATGCCAGCGTAGGCTTCTTTGTTTCTCTTCCAAGGCACGGCCGCACTCCGTCAGCTCGGCAGACCACGCTGATTGGCGAGCCTCGCGAGGAATCACATGCCTTGCACCCCAACCAGCGCATGTGACTAATCCTTCTACCGGGGGTTGGTCGGAGAGAGTCGAATGAGCGTCGAGCATTGTGCGACTGGGCCGTGGTGATGGGCCGGGAATATCTGAAATACGACCGGGCGGTCGACGATCAAGGGCAAGCCAGGACGTGCCGCGTACCCGTTGAGCCTCTTGGGTGCAGCGATGCTGCCTCTTGGCGTATGACGGCGTCCGGTTGTGGGACGGTTCTAGGACAATGTCTTGGGAGCTGTCGTTCGCGGAGACTTGTCGGGTTTACAAACATAAAAGAAACGCCTGTCCCCCGCCGTGACGGATGAAGTTGTTCCATAGGAGTTATCTCAATTGATCAAGTTTGACTTGCAGTAAAAGCAAATCAAACAAATCCAAACGAGACCAAACAATAACCAAACAAACACACAAAAATTCCAGACTCTTTTTTTGACAAGCAGTAGAGTTACACCAGACCATCACCACCACCAACAACCAAGTAAACCCTCCACCCCCAAAACACACCAAACCAAAACAAGGCTCCGTCTTGAAAACAAGACAGAGCCCATCAAAGACAAACCCTTGCCGATGAAGAGCTTCGAGACCCACCGCACCCACACCAGCCTGACCAGCTGCTCGGCCTCGTCCGCAGACTCTAATAACAACAAGTACAATAGAGCCAACAACATCAACGGCGACCGCGTCAACCCCTGGACCGGCCGCCCGCTGCGCAACACCACCCTCGGGGGCCGCCACAGCAACGACTGGCTGTTCGGCAGCGTCGCCGTCAAGAAGTCCATCAAGAAAGGCGTGAAGAAGGTCCTGCACCACCATCACCACCACCACCACCCGGCCGAGTGACCTAGCTAGCCTTCTGCGGTGCGGTTTCTCTGCGCGGCACCGCTTTGGAGCTCCCAATCTTTTGTCGTCGAGGTAGCGGGAAACCGGAGAGCCGTTGCAAGCCCGTCCACGAGCCGCGATGATGGTTAGGATGATGATAATAGTGCCGGCCGAGGAGTTGCTGGTCGATGACGAGGCCGAGCCGCCCCACGGGCGTGCACGCCAGGTCAGGAGATGCATCAGGTCAGAGAAGGGGCAATGCGAGGATGGATTGGCTGGACGGGAAGGAGAATCACACGAGGGTCACAATAGCAATCTTGGCCACCACCCGGCACCAGTAGATAGCATCGTCTATTCAATAAACTCATCACCACATACCATTCGGCTTGATCTGGTCGATCCGTGAATGTGCCCAGCCCCCTCCCCATTCTCCAAAGCGACGAGCGCGGCGGGGATCGTAGGCACGTTAACAAGAACCATACTATAGCCTGGGTTTTTTTTGGCCTTAACCCTTATGACCTGCAAGCTGTAGTACCTTTCCCTGCCGGCCTGAGTACAGCGCAGCATCTCTGCGGAGAGGGAACTTTTACGCTTAACATTGGCACGATTTACCTGAATACATGCGGAACGAAAACACCCGGCCACCGCCCCAAAAGGAGCACACGCTACGTTGCTAATGTGTCCCCCATTCGCGCCATCCCGGCCCGATCACATGATAAATCGCAGGTTGACATCTGTTAGGCGGTTCGTTAGTGGCCTGCCCAAGAATCAAACAGATGTCCACACGGGCGAAACACTCACCTAGTGGATGACTGCAGCTGAGCTGTGGCTTCTGGGTGTACTTGGTCTGCAGGACATCACGGATACTGTTCAGAAGCTCGAGGTACGTTTGGTTGGGGTTCTGCTTGATCGCGGTAATGAAGGCCCAGGACATGGCGCCGGTGGCCTGCGACGCGATGCTCGCATCGGCGCTGGTCTGGTCGTCCTTGCTCCCACTCCATGTGATGACATCCGCAGGGCTCGTCTTGGTCCGGATCGTCTTCTCGTGAGCCTTGTCGCCGGTCATCGCAGACTTGGCGAAGCTCATGAACGAGCTTGCCACACCGCCGAGGTCGCCACGCGCGTAGGACATTACGGCGGAGAGCAGCCCCTGGCCGGCTTCCTTGGCCAGGTTGGGTTCCTTCAGGACGCCCTTGGTGGAGTAGATGTAGGGGAGGTCCATCATCGAGCCGGAGTGGCACGAGTCGAAGATGGCCGTCAGACGGACACCAGGCTGGAGGGGCTTGACTACAATGGCATGGACCTCGTCATCGACAATATGGCCTCGTTGTTTGAAATCGACTGGATAGATGACCTCGTCGAAACCGTCATCTTCGTCGCCGTCCAAGTCCTTGGTCTGTCCTCCGTGTCCTGTGTGGAAAAGCATCGTTAGCACATGCTCTTTTCCGTTGGATCTCTGGGCGGAACACTTCTCATCAACAACGTACCAGAGTAATGCAGAAACAGTGAATCGTTGGGCTGGGCGTTGCTGACCAGCCAGTTCATCGCGCGCAACATGTTCTGCTTGGTGGGCTGCAGCACCGGATTGGCCTGGTCGTCGGTCAGGATCACCATGTCCTCGCGCTTGTACCCGAATCTCTCCATCAAGAAGCTCGAGACGTTCCTCGTGTCGTTGATGCAGCCCTTGAGCTCCGCATTGGTGCCGAAGTAGTTGATACCGATGAGCAACGCCTTGCGCCGGCCGGTACAGGCACTGTACTGGAATGTGTAGCCCTGCGGTGCGCCATGGCCAAACTGCTGTGCCCCTTGCGGCGGGGGCGCTGCGTTTCCTCTAGGGTGGTAGCCACCTTGCTGGTATTGCTGTGGTTGATGGTATTGCTGTTGAGGAGGATACCCGTAGCCTTGCTGGGGAGGGTAATGATGCTGCGGTGGCCCTTGATTGTAGCCATAGCCTTGCTGCTGTGGAGGGCCCCAGTTCTGCTGAGGGGGTCCTTGGTTATGCCAGCCGCCACCGCCGCCCGGACCGTAGCCTTGGCCTGGGTAAGCCATGTATAACAAGTATGAGGTGGGTGATGCAAGGTTGGGGAGCGCAAGGGGAGCGCAAGTGTCGATGCTCGAAGAGAGGCTGGAACTATCCGGGGAGGGGGGCGTCGGTCTCGCTTGGTGTAGTCGGTTGATTGGGCTGCGATGGAGATGGGCGTGGCGGAGTCTTGGGGAAGTAAGTCAAAGGGCTCGGAAGACGGCACGCGGGTGGTAAGTAGTCAGGTTGCATGCAAGGTTGATTTGGTTGGTTAGGTTATAAGTGCGGGATGTCTGAGTGTCTTTTCTGCCCATCCGTCTGAAGGAAGAGCTGACGTTTCGGCGCGGCGGGCTGAGTGGTGTTGCTGAGCCCGCTCAGGCTAGGCTGCTTAGAGCTGTCGCCGTCAGCTGTCATCTTGGTGTGTGAGGCGCGATTGAGGGGTCGGGGCCTGAGGAGAGGGTCAGAAGTGGTCGCAAGTGCAGGTGTTGGTCTGGCAGTTCTGGGTGGTTGGGCCTCGCTTGTGATTCAGGGTCTCCCCCGCCCAGCCGGCCTGGGGCCGGTCTGGCCCACTAGAACCCCTGGGGGCCGGGGCCCGCCTGGGACAACCGAGGACGCTGATCATCAGTTCCAGTGCATGCATCTTCGTACGGAGTACAGTGTCTTGGTGTTAGGCCATGCATTATACATGTTCGTCGCCGAGACCTCGCTAGTGGAATGGGGAGCTACGACTGGCTGGAATTAGAAGCAGACATGGCCGAGCAGGTCAAATGCTGACCCGAGACCGTCACTGTGGCTTTCCCGGCAACAGCGCGGCGCGGCGCGGCGCGGCGTACCTCAACACCGACTGCAGGATCGGTTGTTTTCGTACCAATGCCCGCGACTGCTTTCTTCGATTACGCCTCCTGCTAGGTTCACTTCACTTTCACTCATTAGGTGGCACTCTTACTCGGTCTCAGTCCTCCATCATCGCCCCCAGATGCTGGACTGGACCTGTTTCTATCGTGGCTTCTTCTGACTGCTCCGCCATATCGTTTCGCTTTGAGCTATCATGTCAAGAATTCCACGAATTGCAACGTCCAAAGCATGCAATAACACCACCCACAGCCCTCCCAGAACCTCTCACAGCAGCATTCGGCATTCTCGTCTCTGATACTCTCTTGATCAGTTCTCTTTTCTTCTCCAGTGGCTTAGAGCGCCAAGCGGGATCGACCACCTACTGTCTCCTGCGACGCGCCTGCTGCGCAACCCGGCGCTGTTCTGTTGGTGAACAAGGGATGGTCAGCTGTACACAGCCATCAGTGTTCTGGCCCCGTGTCATATGGCTGGTCTTGTCTGGATGTTCTACCGGTTGCGGAAGAGGCTGTTCCTGCATATAATCCCCAGCCTATGGAGTATCCCGGCGAGTGTTCATCGAAGCAGTCGTGGTGTAGGGTATCGGGCACTCTTGCTCCCGGAGGCTATAGGCCGGCGGAGGAGATTGCATCTTGCTGGCGCTGTCGCGAAACCCTCAGCACCTCATTTCATTTCAAGTCCAATTGAAGCTTGGGGTGTGGGACCCACATCTCATCAGAACTGTCGCGAAGAAGCTTGAGGAGAAAACCTTCGTCCGGCATGGCGCATAGGATGGATTGCCAAGAGGTAGGTGTATCGCTGGCAGACCGGGCCCTTTGGGGTGGAGAAGACTGTGTTTTAGAGAGTACTAATTTCGTAATAGGTCCAATTCGATTCCAACTGATGATTCTTGCTATCGGTCTTGTAGTGCAAGACTGCTGTTCCTGGGTGGAGTGCACGTCTAGTTGGCTCTAGGATGGGCGAGTGATGCGAGGAGTGGAGGTCGTGTCGAGGTTCGTCATATGTTTTCCCTCTTTCGGGTTTTGCAGTTCCTATCGAGGAGCTCATCCCCAAGTGGTCGGTCTAGACTATGTACGTGCATCGGCAAGCACCTTGTGTGCACGATTCCGTGGATGCACAATACGGATACACAGCAGCTGCGATCCAAGTCCGCCCGTACATACCTTCGTTATTTCCGATTGAGGCTGTGTACGTTTGTTTTGTCTTGTCCTGGAAGTTCACGGATTACGATCAACACTGTGCTTCTCTTCCCTTCCTTTCCTTCTTCGGATGACGGTGCTTGCATTGGCCGACATTCCGAACGGCAAGCAGGAGATGCTGATGAGCCCTTCTGAGCCTCGGAAGCGCTTCAGTTTTGTCGCAAGCTGCGGCCTGTGCATTGTGCTGCGATGCCCCCTGCATGTTTCTGATTCTGAATTTGATTCTGACTCTGATCTTTGTGGATGGGGGCACAGGCAGGGCCAGCATCTCGTCATATCATTGACTTGCTGGGGCGCTATGCTGTAACTGTGGCAGTGTGGCAGTGTTAAGTGTGGTGAATTGCAGGCCGTTTCTCGTCATTTCTACCGCCCACACTGACGCTTGGCACCTGCACAAACAGCTCATTCACCACCCACCCGCGGCCCCATCCAGTCTCGAGATTGCGATCTGGCCCCAACAGGGGCCTTGGGGGATGTCATAGCCAACACTCGCCGTACGGAGTACATTGACACAGTAGCCCAGGAGCAGGACAGTACGGGCTACGGACGAGCAAGCAATCACCACCAGTGAGTGACACACTGGCCGGCCTGACACTGACAGACGCTTGAGGCCTCCCCGATAGCTTGGCCAGTGCACTTTGTTCCTTTACGCCCCAGCCTGTCACTGTGAAGCTGTGTTGCTTTAAAAGCCACTGTCGTCCCAGATCGAAGCTCTCGCTGTTTTAATGTTGTTGCTGCTGCTGTTGCTGCTGTACTGATCACGTCTCGTCTTACACAGCTCAAGCTCAAGCTCTCTCCTTCTCTCCCGAATCCCCCTGCACCAACACCACTCAACCCCACCAAACCACGCACCTCCAACCAACATGTCTTTCTTCAAGAAACTGGCCTCTGATTTCGAAGGCCTGACCACCAAGGACAAGGATCGTGCTGCTGATCAGCAGTACGGCCAAGGTCAGTACAATACACCACGAGCTTCCGCTCCCGCTTCCGCTCCCGCTCCCGCTCCCGCTCCCCGCCCCTCCAGGGCTCTTCCTGACTCGAAGCTGACCAAATATGATGGATACCCTGCAGGCTATCCTCCCCAGGGCCAATACGGTGGCAGCCAGTACCCCCCTCCTTCGCAGAGCCCCTACGGTGGACACCAACAGCCCTACAGCCAGCCACCCCAGCAGCAATACGGAGGCTACGGCCAGCCGCCTCAGGGCTACGGCCAGCCTCCTTACCAGCAACCACCACCTCAGCAGTACGGTAACCCGGCCCCGTACGGCGAGCGCCCTCCCGCGCCCCCTGCCACCAGCAGCTACTCTTCCGACCGCGCCCCTGTCCCCAGCCAATGGGTTCCAGTCTACTCTGAGCAGCACCAACGCTGGTACTTTGCCGAGACGAGCGGCCGCTCCCTTTGGGATGCTCCCATCTTCATCCCTCCCCAGCCTGCCTACGGCGACCATCCTTCCGCTTCCCGCGGCGTAGACTCAGGCTACGGCGCGCCTCCTGGTGGTGCTAGCTACTCCTCTCCTCCCCCTCAAGGTTACGGTGCTCCCCCTGGCGCTCCCTACGGCCAGGATGGCTACGCGCCGCAGGAGGAGAAGAAGAAGGACAATGACAAGAGGAACATGATGCTCGGTGCTGCGGGTGGCTTGGCGGTTGGAGCCATTGGCGGCGCCGTGATTGCTGACGCACTCGGTACGTGATTCGAGTACCGGACTTCTTTCATTGCGTGATGCTAATACGGAACCTACAGATGACAACGACGATGAGCACCGCTCTGCTCCGCCTCCCCAGAACTATGAGCATGGTGGTTACGATGACCAGAGCGGCTACGGAGGACCCCCTGGGGTTCTGCCCACTACCGACGCTGACGGAGACAGCGTCTCCTCTAGCGACCGCGAGGACGTGCAGGACGCCCGTGATGAGTATGAAGACAAGCTCGCCGAGGCGCAAGAGTCTGGTGACCACAGCGACCTGGAGGAGGCACAGGAGGCTCGCGAGGAGTATGAGGAGGAGTACGAGGAGACGTATGAGGACTAAGCGCGTCGATGCAAATGGAGCTTGGAGCATTGACGGAGACATCTTGTGTCGCGTAAGGTAACTACTTTTTTACAAAGCGAAACCTTCTTTGCACTTGCAAGCGGGGTGGCGGACGCTCGGCTCTGGGGGCCTCAACAGATCTCAAAAGGGCTCAAGCAGCAGAAAGGGATAGACAGGACTTTGTGCTCAGGAGCACATCAAACAAACAAAATAAATACTCGTGAGCAATCAACCAACCTCTAAACAAAAACTTGTTTATGTTTGTATCCGTGACTACATTAAGGTTATACCTTGCAACAAATTCTCTGTAGCCTTGTGACATGTGATGCTCTCCACATTTGGGTTGTTCACATTAGAAGACTTCATGGAAACTGTGGATTAGTATCTGAGCTTCATTGAACCTCCTAATAGTGCATCATTGAGCTATTCAGGTTCTTTTAGTAGATATTCGCGTCGTTCGAGGCTTGTCTAGGACTAGGCAGCTCGAATCTAGTAGACGCACGCCTTTCAGTAACCATTCACGCCGTGGCCAGACATCAGAAATTGATTGTGTCATAGCAAACCAGGCCTTCTTACCAAACAGAACTTTTTTTATTTGCCAAACGCCTCGATTCATACCAACCCGTACTTTCTCACCCCACTCCTCCAGACCAGACAGAAGCCGGCTACATCCAGAACGCAGCATCAGACGCGATCGTGTCGAAGTAATATCCGTCCCTGTGGTCGAACAACTCGTAGCCCAGCACATTGGGGAACCCGCACAGCCAAGCCTTTGGGCTCTGCCACTTCAGGTAGCGGCGCTCCTCAACGATGGTACCGCGCGTCTCGACACGCTCGAGCTCTCCAGTCTCCTCGCTGCGGACGGCGTGGAACGTGGTGCCGACCTGATCGCGGACGAAGCAGATGCGCTGCAAGCTGGGAACACTTTTGAAAAAGGTGGTCGCGGCGGCGACCCGGTTGGCGTTGGCGGCGTGGGTGTCGATCAGTCTGCTGTGGGCGATGGCCCAGTCGACAGCGTCGTCTTGTGCGTCGCCCCGCCGGGCCATGATAACCTGTCGCGCGCACACGGCCTGCTGGTCGGTGATGTCAAGCTGCTCCAGGGAGCGCATGGGCGCCAGGCGCGCGGCCAGTTTCTCGATGGGTCCGTTGAGCAGGCCGCACATGGCGAGGTGCTTCAGCTGCGGGAGGCTGCGGGCCAGCGCCGCGAGCTTGGGCCTGTCGGTGTTGTTCTCGCTCCAGCCGTCGAAGCGGCCCAGCTCAGTCTCATCGCCGAGGAAGGAGACGGGGAACGAGCGGACCATGAGGTATTCGAGGCTCGCGAGCTGGGACAGCTTGAGGGTGTCAGGCTCGAGGAGTTCGCAGTTGTAGTCGAGCCACATACGCTCGACGTTGACGTAGGGGTTCGCGAGGAACTGAAAGTCCCAGTTGTGTCCGAAGGGCGCGTAGATCTCGAGCTGCTTAGTATTGTAGATGCGGTGCGGGGATCCGCTCTGCGCCCACCTGCGCCAAATGTTCTCGATCAGGCATAGGAGCTGCCACTGGGTGCTGTGTTGCTCAATGACGAAACGCTGAGTCTTCGGGCGGATCATGTCCAGGATCAGGATGACGTCCTCCTCGACGTATTGGTGATTTGGCTGCGGGGAGCGGGTGAGAGAAACCGTGAACTTCTCGACATCGCGCATCCACTTCAGAGTGTTGGGACTGGTCATCATAGCCTGGATGCTCTCCTTGAGGAGATCTCGAGCCGTCGCCTCGGTATTGTCGTGAATGCAGACGCGCTTGAGAAGGTAGGGCGCGGTGAGCTTGCGGAAGTACTGACTGACGAGGGTCAGGTCGCGAACAGCTCCGCCGATGAACTTTCTCTGCTTGGTCGAGTAGTATTTGTCGCTGTAGCCATCGCAGACGAGGCAAATGTCGACTATGTCAAGATGGATCTCGGTTGGCAGAGTCATCAAGCGCGGCTTGGGCTCGTCATCAATGTTGCCGGCGGCGGTGACGGCAGTCGAACTGCTAGTGTTGGAAGAAGGCTGCACTTCGGTGCATTTTGATAGCTTCTCGAGGTTCTCGAAGGTCAGCTCCACCTGGTTGTGTGGAGCGTAGCGACGAGCGCCTTTGGCACTCCAAGAATCGTCGGAACTGTTGGTGAAGGTTGAAAAAGTGCCAGTGCCAGGATCTCCAGCACAAGCAATCGTTCCGAAGAGGGTTCTCAGGCCCAGATGGACCTCGTGATTGACTTGTTCATACTTGGATTCGAACTTGCGGCCGCGGCCATGCACAGCCCGTGTGCTGTCCATCGAAGATCTCTTCCTTGAGGCCATCGTTTTGAGGTGTATCTCAGGACTCGTGAGTAGTGTGACTGGGGAAGTAGGAGCGAAGAAGGACTGAGGTGGTCGATAGGGTAGCTTGAGTGGCGTCGAATCGAATACTGAGGAGATCTGGTCCGCTGAAGCTCGAGGCTGACGGATTGATTGTGAGAGGTCAGACTGAAGTCCACTGCAAGCTGGATGGAGTTGAGAGAAGAGAGGAGAGAGGTTGAGTTTGGGGGAGAGGTGGAAAGTATTTATATAGTTCCAGGAATCGCAGGCACAGCCAGCCGTCGCAGCTGGCCACAATAGGGGGGCTTGATGCCATTCAGGAATTCGTCCGATCGTCTGATTGGCTCAATGGGGTTGACAATTGGACAGCCGCAACCCATTGTGCCTTCCATCCAAAGCTCCATGGCCAAGGCACGTGGGATTTCCGATTTTGGCGTATTTGCGTCCTTGTGGGCTTTCCCCCCAACTATTGGCTGGGGACTGTGTCCACATTGATCGATAGGATTATTCTTGCGAGTTTTCCTATTGTCTGTCAGGTCCACCCATAGCGACCTGGCCACTCAAGAAGAAGCCGGCGCCAGGAGATTTTGGTGTATTAGGAGTCTGTCCTCACTTGCAGGTGAGCAATTGATTGAATAATCCGACTCCCTGGAAAGCTTCATGCGACTCGAGTGAATGGCACCGGACCTCAGAACTGGTCATCGTTTGAAAGGCTCAGATACGAGGCCATACTATGTGATGTCACCCAGAGAGGGCTCGCGGGAATGTGAAGGTTCTGTAAATGAAGCCGTTGTAAGCCTACATAGTTGGGAGGGTCAGGTGTTCGCATGCCCTCCCGAGCACTTGAGGTCTTACTTCACCTTGCAACTGGCTCCCCTAAACTTCTAAAGCCACAGAAAAACTCGTCAAGGACTTCATCAGTCCCTTGCACATACCTCGGCTTCGTATTTGTCGGCTTTTGAGACTACCCCTTTGTGTAATCACTGTACTGTCTCCAGACTTTAGGAGTTTAGTCGGTACAAATTCTAGTGCATTAATGTTGTCACTCTAAGTTGTCGCCTGGTATCGATTGCATCCTGGGAAAGCATTAGCGAACCAGCGGAAAAGTAACTACAGACAATTAGAAATTCTCGAAAATTTGCCTTTCAACTTCAAAAGCTTCACTGGGCAGTATTCACTGCGCGGATGTGATGCATGTGGTACGGCTACGAGGCTACGAAGAATAACATTTGAAATGAGGAGCGTCTTCAATTACATAACTGATCTTGGCTCTGGCACTTAATTGACTATCAGCAGTCAAGTTTGTCGCAGGAGTCACTCAACCTTGGGTATAGGTAGAGCTGCAAAGTTATTTCAAGTCATTAGGGACAATTGCAACAGAGTGTAAGGCGCTGCAGTCTGCCATCTCAGCAAGAATTATATAAACAGGACACTGCAATATTGCTAGATTGTTTCTCGGCACTGGGGCCTATGGTACTGCATACCTAGCTAAGTAATGCTAAGCGACCAACCTAGTTGATTAATAACTATAATTTAAATGCAGTTACAAATGTTTTACAGAAATTATTAAGCACATTAGATCTACATGTGCTTTAGGACACTTAAAGACTAAACCTTTTAAGATAAGTTTTATAAAGCACTCCTTTAATAATATAGTTAAATATTATTAAGTTATAAGTTTAATGCTAACTTATAATCTTTTATAATAAGTTTAAGTGAGATAAATTACTTATAATTTTAATTATTTATTTTATTTAAATATATATTAAATATTATAATTTTAAAAAAGATATATAACTTAAATATAAAGCTTATTAAAAGAAAGTTTATCTTTATAATTATATTAATATTATTATAAAATAATAAGTTAAATCTTATATAATTTTTAAAACTTTAACTTTTTTTTATTTAATAACTAATTTATATTAACCTTAAAGGTCTATATATAAGTATAAAAGTTAAGCCTGGGACCTAAACACTTGCAAAAAGTTATGGAGACAGAACATCTGCAATAGAATTGCAAAAGTGAAAGTGGACGATGCCGGAATCGAACCGGCGACCTTTCGCATGCATGTTCTAGGAGTCTAGATGCGAAGCGAACATTATACCACTAAACCAAACGCCCTCCGTGAGAATAAAAATTTCCGGGTGATTCTGTGCTTGGTTTGATTTTCCAAATTTTTGGGAGCGCATGTTCAGAGTGGAAAATCACGTACACATTAATTATCGAACCAGTATTATTGGACAATTGTATTACATAGCACAAGTACTGTCCCTAGAAAGTATCTTAATGCACCTCTAAGCCTCGATGCCTTGGATACTTAAGTATGTTGTACCACGTACAAGGTGCCATAGGAGAGCGTGCACCTCACTTTGCGAGATCCACAACTTCGAGGTCTTAGTGAACAGGGTGTTCGGCTGCGCACATTGTGCGAGATCGTTCAAATTGCCATTGAATTTCATAATCCATGGCCTCAAAAGAAAAAGGCATTAATGGCGTCTGCCTTATGCGTCAGTCCCTTCCCAACGCCAACACTCCGCGCCGTCCTAGAATCAGAAATAATGGGTATCCTGCTGCAAAGACTTTTCTCGCCCAATACCCAAGCCCTCCCTGATGTCGTAGACCCCAACGCCGCCGTCAACGTCACCAACAAACAACCTGCTGCTGTCGCCCGAGAAGGCAAGCTCCGTCACCCTGCCCAGGTCCCCGCCGAGCTTCTCCAGCCCGGCCCCACCACCTGAATCACCACCCTCGGACGACCGCCCGCTCCTTTGCGAGCTTCGCCCGCTGCGCCTGCTCGAGACGGACCGCCCGTCCCACCCGGCCGCGTTGGCCTTGTTGCTGCTGCTGCTGTTGCTGCTGCTGCCGCCCAGGCGCCACAGCTCGCGCCCGCTCATCGCGTCGAGGACGGCGAGCCCGCCGTGCCTCTGGGGCGACCCGGGGTCGCAGTACGCGACGAAGCGGCAGTCCGGGCTGACGCAGTTGAGCGCGTCGGGGATCCTGTAGGTCGTCGTCTTGTCGGTCGAGAAGTCCCACACCAGCACGACGCGCTCCGTGACGACGGCCGGCTCCACCTGCCACATGCCCGGCCTCCCGATCGTCTTGAACTTGGACTGGATCCACACCGACACCGCCACGCTGCCGTACGTCACCAGGCTCAGTGCCAGCGAGTTCTCCAGCTCCGGGTGCTGCCTCCGGTCGGGCATCAGGAACTTGTACGGCCGGTGGCCCTGCCCGGCGTCGTCGAGCCGCCACGCCATCAGCAGCGCGGCGTGCTCGGGCGGGGGGCAGTTGGGCCTGGGGGGGCGCGGCCCCGCCGCCGCGACGAGGAGCGGGCCCGTCGCCGAGTAGGCCAGCTCGGGCAGCCTGGGCAGGTGCGGCAGGCCGGCCTTCCTCAGCTCGATGGACCGGGGCTTGCCGAACGGCTTCTTGGACGACGGCGGCGACGAGGGGAACAGGTCGATCGTGTCCCTGTCCTCGCGGTACGCCGCGAGCGGGTAGTGCTCTGACTGCGAAGCCTGCCGCGCGTACGCCCACCTGTACGCGTCGCCGATCGTCTGCACCTTCTTGCGCCGCGCCCAGTTGTGGATCTCGAGCGTGTGCCCGAACCCGGAGGTGATGACGACCAGGTTGAGCGTCTCGGAGAGGATGGCGTGCGAGCGGATGAAGTTCTCGCGCGACCGCGGCTGCGCCTGCACGTTGGACGACACCTTGATCGTGGTGATGAGTTCGCAGCCCGAGGTCAGGTCCCACAGGTTGACGTGGGTCTTGCCGTGGCGGCTCGCTAGCACAGTGGACGTGGGCGACGTGTCGATGGAGTAAACGCCGTGGGAGCTGTCCTTGTCTGTGGGCTCCAGCCGCCTGACCGGGACGATCTCGAGCCCAGAGTCTTCGGAGACGGTGGAGACGGTGGGCTTGGGGCTCGCCAACGGCGGCTCATACGCGTAGGAGCTTGATCTGACCGGTGGCTTGGTGACTGAGGAGGCTACTGAGTGTCGGTTCGAGGCTGCCTCGCTCAGCGACGAGAATTTCGAGTCGCGATTCAGGTCGTGAGTTACCTCGGATGCAGCTCTCGACCTCGACTTGGCGGGAATACTGGGCGCTCGAATCGACGACGGCGACATGCCGGTACCCTTCCGTCTGTATGGTGATTTGGGTGGTGGTATGGGTGGCAGGCTCTTGGTAGGCGGCGGAGATGGGAAGAGGCTATAGCCAGGTGTAGGACGGGCATCTCCCATTGGCATGCTCTTCACTGTGAGCTGCAGAGGTGAAGGCTTCAATCTGCGCGAGTCCTGACCCGGTCCGTCTACTGCTTGGCCGTCATCCGGAGCGGCCCCAGAGTGAGAGTGAGCCGACGCCTCGGAGATTGACTGAAGCTCAGAGCTGGTTGACGAATATGGTCTCAGCTCTCCCCGATCCATCGAGTCCGAGGACATCCTCCTGAAGGAACTCATCATGGTGGCGACCGATGGCGTCGTTGGTGGGATTTGTTCCACGACACCTGGAGATTCCGGACTGGCAGCCGGTGAGCTATCCACAGCTTCGACATAATGCTCGACCTCGTCGAGACAGTGGGCGAGCAAGGCATCCAGACGAGCGACTCGCAAGCCGCTAGGGGTTAGGTGCTTCCGCACATATTCGACGTCGGCCATCGTCTGGTGACTCACGTTCCTTTCGAAGGGGTCAGCAAACAATGTTTCACCCATTCACTTACCCGCTCGCTCGCTCGCCCACTCACTAACACCAACTTTTATTGGTCCTCAGTGAGCAGTTGACAAGAGTGACTCACCGAGAAATAGCTTCAAACGCAAACTGCAAGGTCTGGCGACAAAAGCCCAGCGCCCTGCCCAGCCTTCGAATGTCCACCGAGGCATCCGTGATGGCCCAGCGGCCGCTCCGGAGTGGGCCATCCCCACACCCGGCGAGGGCAGAGTCGATTCGGGCGCAAACATCGGTGCAACCACGTGTGACCCCAATCAGCGGGTGACACAGCGCGTCGGGCGGCGCCAGGTGCTGGAGGCGCTCGAAAAAGCCGCGCAGGTCAAACAGCTCGATCAGCACGGATTCCAGCTCGCTGTGGGCCGGTGGCACGTCCTTCAGAAAGTCGGTGACGACGTAGGCGGTCTGGCTTGCGGCGGCGAGCGCAGCGGTCGTCGCTGCGATAATGGGGCCATCCATCCGGTACTTTGCTCGCACCGGTTCGACATGCATTTATGTAATTAGTAATAAGTATGGTGGTGGCTTTTTCCCCCTCCCTTTGGTCTGTCCCGTCAAACTTGAGGCGTTTGCTGGAGAAGAGAGCAAGGACTGGATGGATCAGTCTCAGTTGGGGTGTGGGTTTAGGTGGTCAGCTCGGTCCAGATTTAGTCTGAGAACAGTTCGGATCAATAGGGTTCAGATTAAAGGCCTGGGAATGGAGTGAGGCTGCCTTGGTTACTGCTGGTGTGGATGGAGGAGTGGTGGAGGTTGTTCAGGTGGTGGTAACATCAGATCGGGGACTGCCGGTTGGTGAGACAGCATCAGTCTCGAGCTCGAGCTCGAGGGGAAGAGAAGGGACGAAGGATTTGTGCCGTGCATCGGGGGTCGCACGCGGTGAGGACAAAGATATTTGGATCGCCGCGGCTCATCTCTCGGGTCGCCCAGGCTCAGTCCAGCGCGGTAAACTCTGTTCATTCAGCCTCGAGAAAAGGAACCGTGGAACACAAAAGGTGCTTTTGTCACAGCCACTCCCGCAGCGGAGTGAGACATTTTGATGGACGGGACGGGCAGGGCAGCCTATGAGGATGCATGGCGCATGCGGCAAACAAGGCTCTTTTTTCCCCTTTGCCTCTTTTCCCTCTACTTCTTGCCTCGACCCGTGTCTTTGATCCGGTGGTCCTTCTGAGGCAGGATTCCCCCTGCATCAGCATCGAGCCTCTGGGGCGTGGGCTTTTCCGAAAAGAGACGTGCATTAGCGCTTTCTGGGGAAATTTGGGGTCTTATTGGGCTCGATGGGTTTGCATGGGGGTCTCCATTTATTTTTCCCTCGTGCTGGTGTGTCAAGGTTTCCCGGGGTAAAATGATAACATGGCAATAAGGCCAACCCATTGTGACCTATCGTCATCAAATATCCCGATGATCCCGAGCTTCTGGATCCACGGATTGGTCGGGCGCCCGGTTGATCCCACATGCCACCGGTCACCTCTTTTGTGGGGACCCTCTTGGAGCTTCTCTGCTTCTCTGCTTCTCGGCTTCTCTGCGCCCGTCGCCTTCTTCTTCCTGTGTTGATGCTTCGAGTTCCCGAGTCTGGTGTTATCAAAGCGTCCGGCCTGACCCGTCATTCGGCCATTCGGCCACTCATTCATCACTCGATCAGTGTGTGTGACACGGTAGCACAGTGCCCAAAATCCCCGTTGTTGTGCGACTATTCCTTTACCCGGGCCGGATCAGTCGGTCATTTGCAAACACGAGCATGAACACAGAGAGAGCGAGAAAATACACAGCGAGAGGCATTGCCCTTGGTATGATAAACCTATAAATAAGCAAGTTCCTTCTACCGGGCTTAGGACCCTTATCGCCCCGGCCACCACCATAGCGTATGCACTATATAGATTTAAACCGTATAGTTACGGCTTAAGGGCAATAAACCGTTTCCTTACCGCATAGTAAATAAAACCGCTTAATATATAACCGTTTATAGAAATAAACGGCTCTCTATATTTAAGCCGGTTAAGTATAAAATATATTAAATTTAAATTTCGTTAAGCTTATAAAGCTATATACTAATAATTAATAGCCCTTAAGCCGTTAATATACGATATTAATATATTAATATTTATAGCAAAAAACCTTAGCCTTATATATATAATTTAATATTATAAAGCTATATTAAAACCGTTTTTTTCTCCGGATATTTAAAAATTTTAAATATTTAATAAGGGAAAGCGTTTATAAAGGTTAAATAATTTAAAAGCCGCTTATTAATTTTAAATAAATTAGAATATATACTATATAATAATAGATAGCCCTAAAGCTCTAAAATATATTAAGGCCTATATAATTAATAAATAATTCCTTTCCTTCTCTTTTCTATCTATAATAATATCGATTTTTATATACCTTATATCCTTTACCGGCTCTCTTTTATATATATTAATTATATCTCCTATTTAAGGCCTTTAGCTATTATATACTAATATAATTATAATAAAGTAATATTATTAATATATATATAGAATAATTATAGATAACTTTTTTTAAAAGAATACCTTTAGCTTTACTTATAATTTTAAATAGCCCGAAGATAATATATATCTTATACTTATAAAGGTAAGCATTATTATTAAGTAATTAATCGATAAATATATAAAATAGTTTAATATATTATAAAATAAGCTAAAAACTTATAAAGCCTTTCTTACTTTAAAAACTTTAATAAAGGTTTATAAAAAATACTTTACCGCTATTATTAATATATCTATACTTAAGTAATATTTTAATACTATATAATAAATAAGTATTTATTACTTATTTATATATAGGTTATAGCTAAAGATTAAACGGAGCTTAATAAAGATAATATTATAAAGCGTAAGCTTTAAAAAGTAAGCTATTAATAAATATTTTTATATTACCGCCGGATTTTTAAGCTAAATGCTTAAATATATATACTATTATAAATAAAGTATTTAATTATAAATTTTATTTACCGGAATACTTAAAGCTTAATAAATCTAATAGGATAAAATATATAAGAAATTTATAGCTTAAATATCCGGTTAAAAAGTTAAGCTTAAACGCTAGCCTATTAAAGGTTTATAAATAATTAAAAAAATCGAAAGTTTAATATTCTTAAATATATAAAGATTAATATAATATATATATATAAAAGTTATATATATAGTAATATTAATATAAATAAAACCTTTTTAAGAAATATACCGAATAATTAGCTAAAGCTATTATATTAAATTTAAAACTTACCCTAAATAAAGCTAAAATATATAAGCTTATATATAGGGTATAATTTCCGAAAAACTTTTTTTAAATATAAAAATATATTTAGCTTATAATCGATTATAAAAAAAGCTATACCTTTAGCTAATATTATATATATAATAAGTTTATTATAACTCGAATTATTTAAATATATATAGATTTAATACTAATAAATAATTTTAAAGATATTTAAAGTATTAGCCCTTAAAGTTACTTTTTAAATATATATTAAGAAAATTAATAAAAAGGCTAATAATATTTAATAAAAGAAGCTTTTAAGCTTTTATAATAATATATTTAAAAAAGGTATTTTTATAAAAGTTTAAAAATATTATTTCCGGGAAAGATTTAAATAATAAGTATATTTTCTCTTTATTAATATTTATCTTTATTTTAAGCTTAACCTTATATTAATTTATATATATATCTTTTACCCGGGTTAATAGCTTAATATATATATATATAAGCCGGTATAATATCTTTAGTATTTTAAAATTTACCTTAATAAAGGTATATTAACTTATATAATAAAAGAATTAAAAAAAGTAGAAAATTAAACTAGCTTTTAAAATTAAAGCTAACCTTAATATATTAATAACCCTTTTTTATTTAAGATATATATTAATATTAATATATAGCTTATTTTATTTTTAATAAGCAGCTTTTTTTAGCTAATTAAGCTGCCCTTTTAAATATATATAATTGCTATAACTATTATATTATATTATATTATATTATTTTACCGCTATATTTATTTTATATCTAGCTAAGTATCTTTAAAAATTTTAAAGCTATATTTTAAAGTAATTTTAAACTTTAATTTAAAGTTTATATTTAAAATTTATATTACTTTTATTTAATATTATTAACCTTTTATCTTAATTAAATTACTTATACCGTAATAATGCTTAATAAGGGGTTAAGTATTAATATATAAAGTTACTTAATTTATAATATTTAAATATAGCTATATACTAATATTATACTAGCTATATAAGTAGCTATTAATATATTATAAATATTAGAATTAATTATATATATTATAGCTAATAAAACTATTAATTTACCCTTACTTTAGCTTATTATTAGCTAGAAAAGCTAAATAACTTTAAATATTATAAGTAGCTAGTATAATATTTATATATAGCTATAAGCTATATTATTAAACTATTTATTAGGGATAAAGTACTTATATAACTAATAATTATTATATTATACCTTTTATAACGTATTATAGTTCTATATAACTATAAAGTAATAGCTTAATTTTAAGGTTATAAATCTTTTTTATTAACCTTTTATATTATTATAATATTATAATACTATTAACTTCTTTTAATAGTCTTTTACTTTATTATCTTTATTACTTAGCTATTAAGGTTAATTATTATACCTTATATTATCCGCTATAAAGGTAAAGCGGCGTTTATCTTTAAGCTTAAAGCGGGAGCTAATTTAAGTAAATATAAAGCTTAATTTAACTATATTATTAATACTAGTAATAATAATCCTAAGCGATTTTATTAAAATAACTTAACTGCCGTTTATAATAAGTTTATACTTAATATCTTTAATAATAATAATAACCTTAAAAGTATAAATAATATTTAACTTTAATAAAAATAATTTATTAATTTTTAAATAATTATAAATACTTATATTTTATATCTTTAATATTTAATATAATATCCTGCTTTAAAATATTATTTAATATATATAATACTTACCCTTTTATATATATTAACTAATATATAAGTAGAATTTTAATAAAGCTAATTTAGCCGATATTATTATTTAAGCCTTAAATAATAATAATTTTATTATATTTTTAAATATAGCTAATAAATATTAAATTATTAATAAAATATTCTTTTAAGATAAGCTTTAAGATTTTATAGCTTTATAAATTATTAATAATACCCTAGCCCTTAATAAGGATAAGGTTAAGGTTACTTAGCCGGGTAATAAAAAAGAAAAGGAGAAAATTAAGATAATTACTAATATTATTAATATTTTTACCCCTTAAAGTATAGCTTCCGGCCTTAAATTAAAGCTTATAAATCCTTTTACCGGTTTTAATATTATATTATAGCTTTAGAAAAAGTATAACTTAAATAATTTTAGCCTAGCCCTTAGCCTATTCTATATTTAATATAATATTATTTATTTATAATATTCTATTTTAAAGAAAGTTTTTAATCTTTTTAAAAAGAGTAATAGCTTAAAAAAGCTAAATAATTTACCTAATATAATCGATACCTTAAAGCAGTATATATAAGAGTTAATCCCGTATATTAAAATATATAATAAAAAGGTAATATTAAACTTAAAGAAGCTATTTACTTTTTAGGCTATTATAATTACCCTTTTTAAAAAGAATTTTATTTAAGATTTATATTACCTTAACCCTATTAATATAATTTAATATTTATTAAATTTACTATTATTTAAAGAAATATATTTCGGTATAATATCCCTTATTAATAACTTAATTAAGGTATAATATAATAAGTAATAAGCCGATATTATTTATATAATATTTAAAAACTTTATATTTTATTTTAGCTTAAATAACTTTATTTTTATTAGTAATATTATTAATTATAAATATATATTTTATAAATATAAGGTTTATAAATTTTAAATAAATTCGAATTTCTATTATATCGGATAAGTTATAGCTATTTACCGGGATTTTTAAGTAAATATCTAAAAGCTTAATATAATTATTAATATTATAAGCTAAAAGGATATCGATATAATTAAAAAGGGTGCTATTATTATAATTATCGCTTATATTTAAGATATAATTAAGCTATTAAACTATTATATAAAGTAAAAAATTATAATTATTATTAATTTAGCTAAAAAAGCTAATATTATTTTAAATAAGCTAATTTTATATATTAACCTTTAAAAGTATATTACTTTAAATAATATTATTAAATAACACTATAATATTTAATTTAACTATTTATATAATAGCTATATTTTATTTTTTAATAACCCTTAACCTTTAGCTAATAAGCTAATAATCCGGTATATATTTTCTTATAAAAATAAATGCTTTTTTCCGGTATATAAAGTATTTCTTATATCTAATTTACTTAAAATTAATTAGTATAGCTAAGATAAGTTAATCTTTAATTATATATAAGCTAGCCTTAATAAGGTTTATTATATTCCGCTATTTAATTTTAATAATAGCTTTAAACTTTATTAAATAATATATAAGTCGATTATAGGTATATATCTATTATTTATAGCTTTACTTTAATTTTTATATATCTAGCAGATTAATATTTTACTTTTAATATTAGGTTTTTATAGTTTTAACTTTAAAGATATTATAAAGGCAATATTACTTATACGGGTATTTAAGCGCGATATTCTTTTAAAAATTAACGGTAAAAAGATTATAATATATATCTCTCTTTTCGGCTTTTAAGGAGATATAGTTTAATAAAATAAGAATTATAATTACTTAAGCGTTATAGCTAACCGCAAATATTAATATTATAAGGTTCTAGCTAATAAGTATAGCAATCTTAAAGTTAATATTTTAATATTAATATATATTTACCTTAAAATAGTTTACTTTTACTAAAAAATAAATAAGCTATTATTTATATCCTAAAAGCAAATATTCTTTTTAATATATAGTATTTTTATCGATATATCTTTTATTATATATATCGCTTTAAGCCTTAACTTTATTACCGGTTATTTAGAAAATTTAGCTTATTTAAAGTTCGGTAATATTATAAAAATAATTTATTAGCTTTTATTTAATATTAATTTAATAAGTAAATCTATTATTAAATATATTAAGGCCTTTTATTAAATATTATTTTTATTAACTTTTAATTAAATATAATCTCTATATTATATCCTTTAATATAATTTATAAAAGTATATTTAATAGTTTATTTTAATAATAGTTTTATATTTATATTAAATAAAGAAGTAATATTTAAGGCTTAAGTTTATTAAGGCGATAAAAATTATTTTTAATAAAAAGATTAATAGTAGTAAATTAGTTATTAATATTTTAACTATTATTATATTTAAAGTTATTAATACTAATAATTTTTTATTTATAAGCGAGATAATTGCTTATAAGTAAATTTTTAATAACTTTAATAATATTATCTAATTTAGTTATTATATATTTTAGCGCCTATATAAGGCTATAGCTTTAGCTATTATAAAAGTAATTAAAGCTATTATATCTGCTATAATATCTTATTATAGCTTTATAACACTATTTACTTTTATTAGTTAAATAATTTAATTATTAAATATAATATTAGCTATTAAATTAAGCTATACTATATTTATAACATTTAATAATAATAAGCTAATAATTTCGATTAAGTATAATAATACTATAAATAATATTATTATTAGTAAATTAATTATAATATAAAAGGCTATAAAATATTATAAGTAAATATCTTAACCTAATATTTATACTAATTTATATTATAATAATATTTTCCGGAAATATAGCTTAATAAGTTTATTAATAATATTGCTTAATAAGCGGAAGTATAAGTAAGTAATAGGATAATAAAGAGACTTTAAAGCTTAAAAGTTAAAGTAATTAAAGGTTTAGCTATATATATTTAAAGCTTAATGCTTTAGCAATAGGGCTATATTAAACCTTTAGCTTTTAGCCGCCTTAATTAATTATTCCTATATTATTATTAATATATACTAATAATATAATAGGATTTAAAAAATAATTATTATAAAGATAAACTATTAAAACTTAAAGAAAAACTATTTTTTATTTAAGGATTTAATATAATCTATATAGTTAATTCTATATAATATATTTATATTTAATAATCTAGCTATAATAATATAAATAAAGAAGCTTATTACCGATATCTTAACCCTTTTTATAGCTTTAAAGCCTGCTAAAAAGGCTAATATAAATATAAATACTTATAATTAATCGGTTTTATAAAATTTATTTAATAACGATATATATATTATACTTATAATATCTTTCTATATTAATCTTATTATATATAAGCGTTTTAGCCTTTTTATTTATAAGAAGATAATATTAAAGGCTTTTTATATTAAGTTAGCTAAGGTATATATTAAGGAATATTAGAAATAAGCTATTATTATTACCTTTAACTTAGTAATTAAGTGGTAAAAGAAGATTTTATTCTTTAATAAATATATATAATTCTACCTTTTAATACTTACTATAAGTATCTAAAACTTTAAAATTAATTTTAAATTATAGTAATAATTCTAATACTTAATATATTATTTTTAAGTAAGGCTAATATATTATATATTATAATAGTAAGCTTACTTATCTAAATTATATATTTTCTTATAAGCTTTTCTATAATAAAACTTATAGATATTTACCTTTATATCTTAAATAGCCTCGGCTATAATAATAGATATTAATTATAATTTAGTAGGATATAATAAGATATATATTTTTCTAATTATTACGCTACTAATTAATATAGGTTAATAAAAGCCTTTAACTAGATTTCCGATTTTAAAGCTAAATATTAATAAGCTTCTTATTAAAATAAATAATCCGGATAATACTTATTAAAATATTATCGGATTAACGGCCCTTAATATAGCCGATTAAATATATATAGTACCTTATAACTTAGCTAATTATATTTTTATCTCGGATAAGGCTAAAATCCCTATTAATAATAAACTATTTTATATTAATTAAAGATTAATATTTAATTAAATGGTATAAATTTATAGATTAAAATTAATAGGTTAAGATCCGGTATATATAGATTAAACTTAATATATTTTTAAAGTATAAGCCTTAAAGGGTTAACTTAGCCCTTAATATTAATAATTATATATTACTATTATTTAAATTTATAAATATATAATATAATAATATAGAAAATCGGGATTATTTATTAAATAATAGCTAATAATATATTTATTAATAAAAATAAATTAATTAATTAAGTATTTATTTTATATTTAGTATTTATAATATAACTTAGTTTAAGGGGTAGCCTTTAGCTAATAAAGCTTTAAAGTAATATTTACTTAAGCTATACCTATTATTAAGCTGTTAAGACTTTAAAATATTTAGATTAATAAGCGGTAATTAAACCGCTTATTTCTACTAAACGGCTTAATCTTTTAAACATTTCGGAATATAAAGGCTTTAATATATTTATATATTTAAATATTTAAATAGTTAATATTTAATATATATTAACCGTATTAAGCGGTATATAATAATAAATAATTTAAAATTATAAACGGAAAGCTTTCCTTTTAATTTTACTAGCTGTTTAGATCTTTAAGCTATATATATACTGTAAGTATACGGCTTATTTATACTATGGGCATACGGTAAGGCAACCTGCCTGCTCGCGTGCCTCCAATGATTATGCTACGGCGCGTTATGCAACTAGTCGGCTGGCTTTAAAGGGCAGCCCAAGGGGAGAGGGGGGGGGGGCGCGGCGAGAGAGGTGACGGGCACGCACCAACCGCAGGATCAATCGATGCACTTCGACTAGGCCATTCGACACGGCTCGACGAATGGCATCGTCCACCGGGCCATCGGCCCATCACAGGGATCCCCATCATCCCTCGCGCACACGGTCGAGTCGCTCCCGACCTGTCGTTGGAAAAACTCGACAGTTTGCAGGAATTATCCGGCCGTGTTCCATGTTCTCAGCACACTCTCAGCACACTCTCACCACTTGAGCACACAGGCTTTAGCCGCCCAGCCGTCTCCTTTGTTCTCTCTCTCTCTGTCTCTCTCTCGTCTCGACCCTGCCCTCGCCCGCTGCACTGACTGGGCCCCCAGAAAACATAGTTAGAGGTTAAATTAGTCCAGCCGCATCGTCCCACTCGTGGGAGATTGGCACATGTCTGACCCGGGCTCCCGGTACACCATCGATCGTTGGGGTTCGAGCCGGGCAGGCTTATAATTATTAGACAGCTGCTAAGTTACGCCGTCCGTTATTGATGTCGGCACAATGGCTGCCAAAAATGTCACCGTCGCTGTCAACCGGCTGGCTCACTCAGCACAGACTGGCGATCGAGAGCGCGTAGATCCGCGCACGAAGGACCCTTCCACCTTCCAGAGCTGCATTGATGCTACTCCCACTGTCGCACTGCCTGACTGCCAGGGCTGGCAGCTAGCAGCTACAGCAGCACCACTTAGACTCAGAGCTTTGCGTTCAGCACCCCGCGCCTAGCGTCACTCACCACGGTGGAGACTTCCACAAGTAGCAGGTGGTTTGTGCCGACGCCTGTCCACTCCACAAGTACCATTTCCGCCGTCCAAGAACCGACATGTCGCATCCGTCTGCCCGCTTGCTGCTGCCGTCACATGCCGATCACCACCGACCGCCACCCAATTAGACTTGTGAACAAATGGCTGACACATACACCTCCTGATCGAGATGCATCTCCAAAACTCTCCAGACGCAAGTGCTTACTTTGACTACACTACACTACACTACATGGACCGGATCGGGCCAGGCACCTCTGCCCCTGGTTCAAGAGCGCAACAGCTACAGCCTAGGCCGGAATTGTACAACTACGTACATCTCAAGTAGGTAGATAGTCTGACTACAGAGTATCTTAGCATTGAAAGTATGCCGACCAGAGACTTGGATATCAATCCGTGCGTTCATGGCATGATGCGCTCCAACCAGCTCCTCGAGGCTCCAAACGCCAACACAAGGGGTCTTCCAAAGGATCAACAGGATCAACCCTAATCCTCAAGATAATCTTGCTTAGATGATAATGGCAGGGCTCTTTTCATCGTACTCGTCACAACCTCGGTCGCTGCGCTTGGTACCAGGCCGGATAACCGGCCAGTTATCCGACGAGATGACTTCCTCCTCCCCAAGATCATCATCCAGTGCCTCTCCATACAGCATCTTCGGGTTGAACGCCACGGCACCCTCGGGCACGGACTTGCTCGCAGACACCAGCACACAGATGATAGAGAACTGCACACCGGCCGTGTACACGAGCCCGCTGGAGATGCTCCCTCCGTCCGAGCCACCGCCCACCGGTCGCAGTGTACACGCCGTCCAGGTACCTCCCGAGGAACGTGCCGAGAACGGCACACGTGACGATATAGAAGGAGTACAGGAACGCCATCACCGCACCCAGGGCGGAGACGTTCTTGTTCTTGGATTCTAGCCTCACAAGGCACGCCTGGCCGACCTGGTTGCGCGGCGGGCGCCAGAAGGGGATGTACCAGACGACGAGCAGGAACAGCGAGTCGAGGCGCAACCACGGCATGGGAGTCTGCACCCATTTGTTGAACAGGAACACGTTCAGGGCGCCGAGCAGCTCGCCCATGTTCGACCCGCCGACCATGATCTGGGACCAGCCGGACTGGCCGAGGTACCGCCTGGCGACCTGGGGGCCGATACCGTTCTCGAGGTACGCGACCGCGTAGCCCGGCACGAGCCAGACGAATTTCCTGGAGGTGAACAGGATCTTGGCCCCCGACGCCGATGGACTCGAAGAAGAGCCAGAAGCCGCCCAGCGTCGCCTTGATGTCGCCCGGCTGGTTGCCGAGGACTTGGCCCTTGCTCCTCTTCTCAAAGCCGAGGTCCGAGATGAAGAACCACAAGATGGCGCAGAAGAAGAAGGCGATCGGCGTGATGATGAAGGCGCGGTTGTTGCCGAGCTGGGGGGATCAGCACCAGGGCCGTGATGAAGGCACCCTGTCGTTCCCGTGATCTCGTAGAAGATGTGGACCTGCAAGGTGTGAAGCTAGAACGCTGCCAGCGTGATGTGTGCACCGTGGGTCAGACGTACTAAGGAGTCCATCCTCCGGAGCTTCTGGACGTTGCCTCCGACTACTAGGTATGTCTCGCGGGATGATGCGCCGGATCAACTCAACCATCCCGTAGGCTACTCCACAAACAGCGTAGATCGGGATCATGCCGTCAGTGTTGAACCTGCCGTAGTACTCGAAGATTTTCATACACAGTCAGATGTTCCAAAACAGTAACTCCTCAGAAGGAGCGCACACCGGTCATCAGAATGGTTGAGGCTCTTGTACTCCTCTGGTATCCACGACCCCCCCAGCCGCAGCGTCAGCGGTCAACAGAATGGCAGTGAAGATGCCGAACACGATGATGGCGCCCGAGAGCACGTTCTTGGTCGGGAACTGCGTGATGAGCGGTGCGTTCATGATGGAGCCCACGCACTGCATGGCCTGGTTGAGCCCAGTGAGCAGCCCAACCCTCTCGAATGTCTTCGAGATGGTCCCACTCAGGAACGCATCGTAGTCGTATCTGTTGGTGGCCAACGCGACGATGGAGCCGTTGAACGCGTCCAGGCCGAACTTGTAAATCACGATGCCGATTATGTATAGGATGATGTTCCGCCGCTCGCTGGGCGTGAACTCCTTCAGGCCATCGACAGCCTCCTTGAATACTGTTCTTCGTCATCCTGCCCGTGCTTACTTCAGATTCATCGATGCGAAAGACAGGCTCGAGTCTGACGAAGCTGGTAGAGCGCAACGCCCCAGCAGTTACTGTGGAACACCACAGTATGTTGTCTAAAAGGTAGTCGTAAGCCGCTGTCTGACCTCAACTAAATCGCTCGAGGAGACGCAGGGCGAATTAATCTTATTATAAACATGTTACCAGCGGGCCGGCGGTGCTTGCATCTATGCTACGGCCCCAAGGCGAACATGTATTAACCTTGGAATAACACTAAATCCATGTCCCAAGAAACAATAAACCAGGTGGCCTAGGATGGCTTCGCGGCGTCACGGTCAAATCAAATCAACGTCTGATAAACGTTGAAGCACGATCTCCGACGTTGCCAATCAGTTCTCGTGGATGCGCACCGTGGCACCTGTTCAAGATCGTTGTTTTCAGCTGCAAGCTGCTTATCAGAGGAGGATGAAGAAAGCCAATATCTCTTGTGGGTAAGATGATCTCTTGGGCTAGAAGACCTCAAAGCAAAAAAGGGGCATGATTCCGCCAGCCGAGTTTTCGGGGATGACTTGACTTGGCGAACTTGGCGGCTACCGTCTCGACTTCCAAGCGAGTCCTGTAAAGGGCGGCTTCGGCTTTTCTGTCCTGTCAGATACACTCAACAGCGCAATATACGTCTCCTTTGACCTCGAGAACCGCTCCGTCGCTGCCTACCTAGGTAGGTACGCAGGTACAACGACTTTCGACTCTCAGATCGCCGCTGCGAGCTCCCGGCCAATCTTGCCCTGAGCCTCGGAGTAACATGGCACTCGGTCCATTACCGTAATGCCATCGTCGACATCACAGACGTGAGCGTCTCGGTGGATGGGATCCCCGTCCTTGCATTCTCTCAGACCGTCCGCTTGTTTGGGTCTTTTGGCCTCGGCGCCTCTTTTGGCCATGCGGCGTACAGGGGGTGCCCTACCTTCGGAACGCCCGTACCTTCGGAACACAGAAAGTGGCTAATAGCCACACAAATTAAGTGCATTTCTACTATATTTCTTATCTATAACCTATATAAAGAAATAAAAAAAATTAATAACTTATACTTTTATATAAATATTTTTTATATTTATAGCGTAATATTAAAAAAAAAAATTTTGCTAATAGAAATTTAGCTTTAAAAAGAGGGTATTTATTTTCTATATTAAAAGTATTTAGGGCTGCAACTCACTATATTATATCCACTAAACCTCTTAATATAATGGAATATAAAATTTTCGGGCGCCAGTGGAAATATAATGTAATTAAAAGGCCTTTAATGTAATTTAATATAATGTAATATAATTTCGTAAGTTTTTTATAAAGGGTTTAGGGCGAAGCCCTAAACGAAAAAATGCTTATTTAATTTAATCTTATCGTGATAAGATAAGAGGGGAGGGAGCTTATCTAATCTAATCTTAATAAGATAAGATAAGGAGGGAGGGAGGAAAGGAGGAAGGGAGGGAAGGAGGGAGGAAGGGAGGGAGGGAAGGAAATACCTACCCCCCCCTATTATATTACACTTAAATTCATTATATTACATCTATTAAATACTTTAGTGGAATAGAATAGACTTATTTTATTTATTAGTGAAATAGATATAATAGGTTTATTTATATCTATTATATTATATTAAATAGATTTAGTGTAATAAGTTGTAGCTTTAAAGGTATTAATATATTAACTATTTAAACTATAGTGCCTATCCGTTTTATATTATAGATATAGATATATCCGGCATTATATTATAGACGAATTTAAGGGCTATTATATAGTATATTTTATATATAGTATATTAATATAACGAAAAAGATATTTTAAATATAAGATTTACTACTAAAATTATAGCTAAGGCGGTTTAGGTAGTCTATATATTAACGCCTTTAATATAGGGAAATAAACACCCGCTTTTTAAAGCTATATATTATCTTTTTAAAATAAATTTAAAGGCATCTATATAGTAAAACCTTTAGAAAAATAAATTAAGTTTATATATAAAGTTTATCCCTATTCTATTTAATAGTGTTTATTAAGAAATCTATAAGTGAAGTTGTCTTATTTGTATGGCTATTAGCCAATTTTGGCGTTCCAAAAGTACGGGCGTTCCGAAGGTGGGGCACCTACTATACTATATATTTCCGCAATCTCACCGCGACGACACCCGCCGGAGACGTGATTTATTCTCACCTTCTCACGGACCCGACATTCCTCCCCGATTTCTTTCCTGGGACCAACCCGGCTCGTCGACGGTAGCCGCCGAGACCGCATTGCGTACTCAGGCGACCTCGACGTCGCTATCGGCGCAAGTTTCGCCAGCACCTTTGGCACCTCCTTCATCGACGGCCCTCTGGCTCTGATGGGATCCTACCAGCTGACTCCCGGTTTCCTTGTCCCTACGGCCAAGATCCAACAAGAGCCTCTGTCCGCTCCCATGGACATGAACATAACCTGACTAATAGCGTATTCCCATACCGCGCATTAGGGGGTCTGAAAAGCGGTCACTATAAAGCCCGCGGGCGCTTAAGCCTACTCCCTTCCTCCACGGCCCTTTTCTTCTACCCAAAATAGTGACTTTAAGGTTTTTTATAACATTTCCTTTAATTTAATATCAGTTATTAAGTATATATTAATTCCTAGCAAATTAAAACTAGTTTAAAAAAAATAATTTTAGAAAACTAAAATAGTTATAGCGGAAATAGACTTACGGTAAAATTAGGTAGCTTTAAGTAAGGAGGTTCCTTCCTTCGGAGTAAATCCCTTCTAATTCCCTTAGAATAGCCCTTATACGTCGGGATTACTTTTTTACTCCGTAACCATTTTTCTGCTCCGTAACCCTTTTCGCTTCGCGATTGTTTGGTGGGAAAAGGGGCTAAATAGCTAATTGGTAGCTTAACAGCAGAGGATATTAAAACCCGACAGGTAGCCGCGAGGCCACTTCGCAGAAAAAGTGCCCAATTCGGTAAACGAAGGCCATAGTGACCGCCTTCGAAGACCCGCCGTGCACGGTATGGTGCTCCAGTGCTCCAGGGGTCATTTAGATTACCGGTGCCTAGACACACTTAATTAAGGCTGAGCAAAAACTGGATATTTACCTGCTTGTTCTCCCACTACTAGACGTATGTTCATAGATCCTACCACCATACCAGAATGCATTCTCATGTGTCTCCAGCACCCACGTGCATAATAATATAATTACCTGGTTGATAGACTTTCCTCGATCATCCCTCTCCACACACTACCAGGGTTCGGGTAGCTCGGGATGCGACAAAATCATTTGCTCAACGGCGATATGCCTCCACCGAATTTCTCCGTCTTTTGCTTCGGCCCAAGCGAGCATCCAGGCCAAAAAGCTCCGGCAGCAAACGTTAGACGTCTTGAAAATGAAATAATGTCGCATAACTGTCTCTTTCAGGCCCAACACCCCGTACGCAGCGCCATGATCGCAAGGTGGAGATGCTTCCCCTCGCTGAGCAACGCCTGCGCAAACAGACGGGCCCAACACGCTGCCGTCCTGCCTCGACGACAATGGAAATCGACCACAAATAAGCAAAGAATCGCGCCCATCAAGGACTACAAACCCCATTTGGTGAAATCCGCTGATCCGGGACCTTCCAAACCAGGGGGACAGCCCCAGGTCTCGAAACAGTCGCACGGCGCAGGTGGAGGTGCAGGCCGGCTCAGTGGCGGGCCGCCTCGGCTACCCGTCCCGTACTATCTGATCCTGCCCGCCACCTTCATAGCAGCCGCTTTTGCTGTCATGTACTTCAGAGATTCAAGCGATGATACAATGCAATCTCCATACGCCACCCAGGAGGAGATGCTCCAGGCCGCCAATGAGATCGCGAGTGTCATCGGGAGAGACAACGTGACCTACGACGAGGATGTGCTCGATGACCATGGGCACTCTGAGTGGAGCACGTCGAACACCGCCGTGCGTGCTGTTGCCGTTGTCTACCCTCGGTCTACGGAAGACGTTGTCGCTATTGCCAAGACCTGCGACGCCCGGCACGTGCCCATGATACCTTATGGAGCTGGCTCATCTGTCGAGGGCAATTTCTCACAGCCATACTCTGGCATCTGCATTGACTTCACTTACATGGACAAAGTCATTGCGTATAGACCGGAAGACATGGACGTGACTCTTCAGCCGGGTGTCAACTGGATGGATCTGAACACGAAGATTGCCGACTCAGGCCTTTTCTTCCCCATGGACCCATCACCGACGGCAACCTTCGGCGGGATGGTGTCTACAAACTGCAGTGGTACGAACGCTATGCGGTATGGCACAATGAAAGACTGGGTCGTGAACTTGACAGCTGTGTTGCCGGATGGGAGCGTGGTCAAGACGAGGAGGCGACCACGGAAAACATCTGCAGGCTACAATCTTACCTCCCTGTTCGTCGGCGCAGAGGGGACGCTGGGAATAGTGACAGAGATTACGCTGAAGCTTGCCCCGATCCCAGCCGACACATCTGTTTTGGTGGTGACCTTTCCCACCTTCTCGGCCGTGGCGGAGGCAGCAACCTCACTGATTCGATCCGGCATACCGCTCGCCGCACTTGAGGTCATGGACGACGTGCAGATGCAGATCCTAAACAAGCAAGGCAGTGAGACCGTCCGAAAGAGAAAGTGGGAGGAGAAGCCGACGCTGTTCATCAAGTACTCGGGCACGACGGACGGCATCAAGAGCGACGTCAAGCGCTCCACGGAGATCATCAAGAGCGTCGCCGGCAACGTCCCGTTCCACTTTGCCAAGACCAAGCAGGATGAGCATGACCTCTGGTCGGCGCGCAAGGAGGCATTATTCACGATGGTCAGCAACCGGCCCCCAGGAACTGAGGTCTGGTCTACCGATGTGGCGGTCCCGCTGTCGCGGCTGGCTGAGATCATCGAGGTCTCGAAGAAAGAATGCGGCTCGCTCGGTATCTTTGCAAGTGTACTAGGCCATATAGGGGACGGTAATTTCCACGTAGCCATGATGTACAACCCCAAGGACGAACAAATGAAGAAAAGAGTCAGCCACGTGGTCCACGACATGATGCGCCGGGCATTGGAAATGGAGGGCACAGTCTCGGGTGAGCACGCGATTGGGATTGGAAAGAAGGAGTGCCTGCTGGATGAGTTGGGAGAGGGGACTATTGGGCTGATGCAGACGCTCAAGAGGTCCGTCGATCCAAAATGGATCATGAACCCAGGCAAAGTCTTTGATATGCCCAAAGATTGGAAGAAGAGCTGAGCATGAATTGCACTGCTCACAATACTCATCGAATACGGATCCAGATTGAGCATACCGGCTACCTGAGTAATCTGGGTGGCTACTGAAGAATGTTTTCCAAAGCAGTCTATTTGGAGACTTTGTCGGACTAGATGGATGAAATTAGATTGTTTTTAGTAGCAATATGTTTCAATTGGCTTTCATTATATGGCTTTACCCCGGTCTATCACTGAGCAGCTGCGCAAGGCGGCTTTGATGCCATGCAAACCTAGATACGGACGTCAAATGACACATCTCAGATTTCATTTACACCGGTCAGCCTGCCGAGGTACCTATAAGGTGTAGATGAACTGAGACACGGTTAGCACGAAATTCTGCTCCGGAGAAGAGTGCCTCTCTGGGAGACTTACATAGGGGTTTTTCATATCCGTCGTGTCAAGTTCGCCCAGCTCCTTACCTCGCGCTATCCTCTCTTCCTCGCTGATCCCTTCCTCGGCCAGTCTCCGCCGCGTCTGCCGGTTACGATAGACATACACCAGCCTCCAGCCCAGCACGACAAGGAACTCCAGCCCAAAGCAGACCGTGCACCCGATAAGGCCGGGGATGTATTTTGGGGCATCAGCGGACTTGAAGATCTGGGAACCCGTCATGTTGCCCACGCAGTAGCCCACAAACGTAAAAGAGGATGTAAGGGTTCTTTTCGTTCGTCCGGCCGTATTGGAAGGGATCAGCGTCCATGCCATGAACAACGAGATCACGTAGGTCACCCCCATGAAGTAGCCTCCCCACTTGGACCACTTGTACTGAGGCTCACTCGGGAGGAGAGACATGAGCATGAAACCCACGAAGGGAGGAATGAGCGAGAACATCATGAAGTACATGCGCAGATTACTCTTCCTGCTCGTGACGAGGCCGATCAGCACAAAGTACAGTACAGACAGCGTGCTCCTGGGAATGTCCAGGAGGATGACCTGGAGGTTCGTAAATCCGAAGTTGGTGTTTATGATTGAACCAAATGTCGTCATGCCACCGTTAGGGACCGAAGACAAGAAAGCATTGATGCCAGCGAGCCAGAACTATTTGACAGCCTCGGTGTTAGTCAAGTCATGTAACCAGTGAGAGAAAAGTTGCTGCACCTACGCATGGGTCAATGAGGCATTCCAGCGCCTGATCCCACCTCCACTTCCTGACACCGGTGCGGTCATGGCCGGTGTTGTTGGTCAGAATCCGCGTGTTGGCCATGTCCCTCTCGCGGGCGGACAGCCACCGCACCTCGGACGGGGTGCCGAGGAGGAGGAGGCACATGCAACCGACGAGGATGGTCAGCGAGCCCAGAAAATAGGACATGTAGCGCCAGGCCTCGAACTCCGGGCCCCGATGGTTCTGAATGGAGCCGATGCCGTACAGGATGAGGCTGGAGATGATGCCGAAGCCGGCGTTGGCGCTCTGGAAGACGAGGGAGCGCGAGGCGTGCTCGCGCGTGGTGTACCAGCTGCCTATGACGAGGATGAAGCCCGGGCTGATGCAGCACTCGAACATGCCCTGCAGGGCGCGCAGCGTGACGAGGTGGGTGAAGTTCTCGGCGAAGCCGATGCAGAGCACCACGACGCCCCAGCATATCATGTACAGCGAGAGCGTCCTGCCCATCTTGTAGCGCTGCAGGACGATGTTGGACGGGAACTCGAAGCACATGTAAGTCAGGTAGAAGACGGTGGTCAACCACGCGTACTGCTGGCCGACGAGGTTCGTGTCCTCCTGGATCCCAAAGGTAGCCTGGGTCCCGAGTGATGTCTTGTCCGTCTGCTGGATGCCATAGCAAAGCCACATGAGCGGGAGAAGATAGCGATCCATCTTTCTTTTAAGGGCTTTATATTCTTCCTCTGTATATTGACCTATTCGTGAAATTTTACCTCGTTAGCAGAGATGGACACGCGACCAATACATAAGCAAGAATCTTTCCCGAAGGGGAGCTGAGATACAGTACCTCGGTCTTCGATCGCGGAAGCAGCCACTACACTGCCTTCCGACCCCCCAGTCTCCTCATCAACAACCTTTTCCTTTTCGTCACACTTTTCTTTGGCAATTGTGTTGTCGGCGGCTGCGTCGACCACCTCGACAGGAAGGGTCGCGACCTCGGAGACGGGAGCCATCGTTAAGTTGGGAGGATGAGTTTTGGGAGAGCGCCGCACCAAAGGTGAGCATCTGTAGGCACTGACGTGCGTGACCTCGAGTGCTTATATTTTGAACGCAATGCAATATATGTTGCTCACACCAACTTATAGGCAATCCGAGGCCCACCAGGCTTACTCTGTTGTTATCCGGCGCTTTTAGCCAAGACATGTAGTCGAGTTGAACACCCGTCGATGGGCCGGCCGAGGCAATTGATAAGGGTACCGGTACATGTATCCTGGCCTCGTGCGATAAACTCCCGTGGAGCAACGCGGGGGAACGCGCATGTAAACCTTGCACTGTCTAATCAATGTGACGGTCAAATGGCAGGCGCTCGCAGGTGATGGGCACGACGTTGCTGGTAGATATCTCGACCACCTCCCCTGGTGGTGTGGAGACCCGCCCGCCAAGGACCCCCGGCAATGCGAAGATATGACCTTGAAACATCAGAAAGGCGTGATAGGTCGGACACAAATCTACAATCTTAGTGTATGTAGCTACTGACAGCTCCTTATCGCTCGAACCCTTTAGTAGCCATGTTGTGCGCATTGGGGAGAGAACGTAGTATCGAGAACCGATAGGGAGAAGACCAGGGGCCCGGGCCGGAAGTATATTGGCAACAGCCGACACGCGTGCATCGACAAGACCGTCCTACATGATAATTACCGTGGAGAGGTTGCGTACTGGAATCTGGCACGAGCCCCTTCGTGCTGCTCTTGCTACGCCAGTAGTGGGTGAACCGCAGCGTAGCCGCCCACGGGTATGCCGCTGGTCTTTGAAGCGTGCAGCGTTTACAGTTTGACGTCCATAGTTAGTCTCCAAAGCATGTTGCCGAAACAAGCCGCGGATAAAGTGGCATGATCCGGAAGTATATTATATTCACCTCTGTGGTCAATAACTGGTTTTAGTACGCACCCTCTCGCACTTCCCAGGCAGGCATTGGGCTGAGTCCCGGATCGCTCATGCCGGACTGAATCACCGCGTCTGCGACGAGCTGCAGTCCGCCCAGCTTGACACCCGACTCCTCCTGAGACCAGAGGGTGATGGACACATAGTTTGTCCCGCTGTAGTCGAGGATTCCCTGAGGTACGGGGAACTGGGTCTGAGGGCCAAGATTATTGACTAGAAGGGGAAGTCAGCATACCTAGGTATGTTCACATAGCAGTAGCTCATGGGAAGAACACCCAAGCCCAAATTTGATAGTCCACTTTGGAGACCAATACTAGTACTCACTATACTTCCCAAACTGATATCCGTTCACAAACAACTGCACTCTAAAGTCCGCTGGGACACCATCAGCAGCCGTCGTGTTGGCAAACACGAAAGCCATCGGCACGTCCCAGCCCTTGGGGATAGCCAGGTCGAAGCTCGTAGCGAAGAAGCCAACGCCGGCTCCCTCGATGCCCTCCTCGACCGGGTTCCTGGCCTCCCACCCATCGCTCGGCGGCTGAGGTAGGTGGAATCCCTGCCGCTCGGCAAAGAGCGCCCCCTCGTTCAGCGGGCCGCGGGCCTGGTCGAGGTACTGCTCGCCGCCGAGGTTGCCCGTCACCTTCCACGCGACGTCGGTCTGCGGGTGGCCGTCGAGGGCATAGTTGAGGATCCCGCGCGGCGTCTTCATCGTGTCGTACCCGGGCGTCCAGTTCGTCTCCTCGCCCATGTGGTCGATCAGGACGGTGATGACGTAGTCCCTGCCCCTGGCCAGCGTCCCCTGGGCGAGGCTTATTGTTTGGTTGTACCCGCCTGGCGTGCCGGCGCCGTTGAACGATCCGAGGTAGGTCGAGTTCACCCAGACCGAGTGGCCGAACCCGGACCCGCCCTGTGTGGTCAGGCGCAGCGATGACTCGTTGCCGCTGGCGGTGAAGTGCCCGCGGTAGATGAGCGAGCCGGTGTGGTATCCGTAGTCCCCGGAGATCAGGGAGGTAGGCGTCTTGAGGGTTAACACGTTGCCTTGGTCATCCCGAGCGGTGTTGCTGGTGTTGGCTCGATCGGCCTTTGTCCATGATGAGTCGTCATATGATGTCTGGACCTCTGGGAGCGAGTCGATGTATTTCCAGTCCAGAGTCGACAGGTCAGGGATATCGATACTGGGCGGTGAGTATGTCAGTGTTGCCGAGAGCCGGCCATTTGCAGACTTCACTCCTGGGACCTTCGCGCCGTTGAAGTAAATATTGTTCGAACCAGGCAGACCAGCGATGATTTCCAGCGGACTGGTAGCATTGAGGTCACCGGTAAGATACAGCGAAGTTCCAGTCTTGGTTGCCGTGCGTAGGAGGTAGCCTGCGTTCGCAATAACCGACTGTTTGTTCTGGGCTGTGTAGTTGCCGACTGGAGACGCAGCCTCCAGTTCCAGTACCCAGTAGTTGAAGGCTTCGTTCCTCCACAGGAGATACACATCTAGGTTGCTGCCGTAGTGCAGGACCTTCCTCTCCTGAGTCACCTTCCACTGCACAGCAACCGCGGAGCCAACGGTCTCGATCTTCACGGTACTGCTGTCACCTTCGACCGTGGGCTTGCCCAGCTTGGCGGGAAATGCAAACTCGTGGGTCTCGCCAGCCGCGCCGTACAAGATAAGGACACGCTTCTCCCCAGTAGCACCGTGAGTGTAGATGTCTGCGGAGGAGTACGCAAGATTGTGGCCGCCGACGTCGTAGTCTGTAACATGGATCTTGGAGTCCCTGCCGTTGAGTGTCAAGGTGCCACCCAGCTGCGGGATAGTCACGTTGCCAACACTGGTTTGGACAGTGAACTTGTAGTCTGTGGATTCGCGTGAGGTGTAGTCAGAGTGACGAGTAACATAGAAGTTCGTGGTGTTTCCAAAGATCGGTGTTGTCGATATTGCTGTTGTGCTCACATAGGTTGTGCTGGTGAGATTTCCAGGCGTGGCCTCGAGATAGGCCGGAGATGCCTTGACAAACTGCGCCAGAAGCTTCGCTTCTACATATTTCTCACGAACCAGTGTTCGATCTTCCTTGATTACTGCTCCGTAGTCGTAGGATGTGTATGCGCCTGGCTGGCCCAGGTTCCCCCAATTGGTTCCCCCGTAGGTCATATAGAGGTTGAAGATGGCAATGCCAAACGAGAAGTCGTTCTTGTAAAACATTCGCTCGGCCTCGGGTCCGATAAAGGTCGCACAATCCTCTAGGTCCCATGAGCCGCCCCAGTAGGCGATGGCACCTCCTTGGAATTCCGGAATCGCGTACGGCGTTTCCGGGCTTTGCTCAAGATGTAGGTCGCGGAAGTTCGTCGGCAGGGCACCAGCAGTCCAATTCTCGGGCTGGCTGCAAGTCCAACCGATCGGGTAGCTGTCGTGGCCGTAAATGTCCGGTCCTCCAGGCTCCCCTGGGACGAACAGGCCAATCGCCGCCGCTTCATTATTAACGAAAGGGACCACGATTCCCGCATCACGGAAGAGCTCATTTACAGTTTCGATGTACTCAACGTCTGGCCATCGGACCCAGCTAGCACCGAAGGTGTACTCGTTCTCCGCCTGGAACGCGATAACTGGACCTCCATTGGTGATCTGAGCATCAGCGATGATCTTTCCGATTTTGCTGACGTAGTTCTTTGTAGTATCGACAAAGCTGCCGTTGGTCCGCAGCATCTCTTGTTCCCTCTGTAACCAACCAGGGAAGCCGCCCCCAGCAACCTCGGCATTGATATAGGGCCCAGGTCGTGCCAGCAGGTACAAGCCCACTTCGGAAGCGGCCTCGAACAATGGTTCCCATGCGAACACACCATCCGCACTGAATTCACCGCGAGTCCCCTCGAGCAGGCGCCAGTCGACGTAGAACGACACGCCCGTGTAGCCCAGGGCCTTGATCTTCTGGAGGATATCTCGCCAGAGACCAGGAACAGGCAGCCTGAACGGATGGAATTCGCCTGAGTAGAACATTATCCGCTCGCCCCTGACGAAGAGAGAGTGGGAGTCCCATGTTACCTAAACGAAGTTAGATGGTGGGTCGCTGTGATCTAACTTGGCTGGTGATTAGGGAGAAGTCTGTCTTACAAGGTCTTGTAAAGCCTCACGTTTCCCAGGGTCAACAACAGTGATCTGTCTGCTTTGTGCGCTGGTGGCCAAGCCTTGAGCACAGCAATACAGAGAAGCCAGTGCGGCTGCAAGCCGGTGAAGTAACACCATCTCGGCCGTGGTCGCCTCGAATTCGAGAGCCAGGCGAGTGCAAAGCTGAGGAATGGTAGTCACGTCATCTTGGTTCGTCAGGTGCGCGCGTCAGCACGACTTATATTGTCGTCCCGGTCAATAGTCTCGTGCCTTTGTCAGGCCCGGACCGAGCCAGCGGGGCGAGAACACGTCCGGCCATCGTCGTTCGAGGTCCCTGGACTCGGAGTGCAACTCCCCAGACTGTGCTAGTTTAGACTACATAGTTGGACGCGGGTTGACGCCCCGAGCTGCCGCGCTCAAGAGCTGCTAAGGCGGGTTCCGGGGCACCTGGGTGGTGGAATTATGCCCTGCCGCGAACCGAAGCTTCTCCGCTCGTTCGTCACTGCGCCTACGAGACCCACGTCGATGCCATTGGCAAATCGAAATGAGCAAACATGCTTGGCGGCACGTCAAGTAATCCAGGCAGCCGGGTCATCAAGGTTTGGGGTGCAGAAGTGCCTTGTGTGCCTTGTGTGCTGCGCGTACAATTCGTACGGGTTTTCGGAAATGAACGATCGGTGTGGTGAATTACATGTTGAAGACAAGGTTACCCCACAAAAGCCATCCCAAAGGAGATTAATCTAGCACGAGCAGTAGCACGCCTGCACGCCTGTGGTGCCTCCAAGATGCTGTATCAAGGCAAAACCATGGACTACGTGCAGTCAGTCACACAACACTGATATGTCAGTGAATAGGAAGTCCCCATACTAGTCTATGTACAAATTGACTAATAACAAGGACCTCTGTTTAGCCACCCCTCCCGTTGCCCCATCGTTCATCGCCTTCCAATGCTTTCCTATTGAATTTAGCTTCGTTCTCTCAGTCACCAGTGCAAGGGTTGGACCCTGAACACTGGCATAGACATGGTGCAAATGTCTCGCACGGGATCTGCGGCTCCACTTGAGCTTCTGGGAGAAGGGCACAAGTCCCAACGTCAACTCTCAGGCAATAGTGAAGGGCAACACCGCGGCAACCTACGAATGACCATGACTCCAAAATACACAGAGATCAAGCCATCATTGCCAGTCTCGTCGATCCCCAATGCCTTGGAGTACTACACTGGGCGCCTTGGCTTCCGCCTAGCGGGCCGTGACGGGGACAACCACTGCTGGGTGCAGCTTGTGGACGATGAGTCCGTTGCGAAGTGGGATGCTGCCGTAAACATCTATCTGCGCCGTATGTCATTTCAATGCTCTACTTGGGTTTGTTCATCGTATGACAGGTCACAGTGGCACCGGCTAATTCTGTTCGCCCTCCACGCAGGCCGCGGCTTCCCGGATATCGAGAACGACGTCCAGTGTGGCAAAGTCTACATCCGTATCGACGGGGATGATGATGAGCTGGACAAACTGAGGGAAAGTCTTGAGCAGAACAAGGCAAAGATTATTGGCGATATTGAGATCAAGCCCTGGGGTCTGAGGGATCTGACGGTTGAGGATCCCGACGGTGTGAGTACTTTCTAAGCATAAAGTTGATCTTGCTTGGAAGGCGTGGAGGTATGAGTCCGATTGCTGCTAGCTGACCATGGCTTAGAATGTTATCGTTTTCAACCAGATGATTGCGAAGGCACAACGACCAGCACGTACTGTGTTTGAGCCTTCGAAGGAATGAATCGAGATTGAGCCTACACATCCATGAAGATTCACATGCTGGATCATAACCTTGGTAGGTGATCTATTACTTTTGGAGAGAAACCATGAAAAGCATTTCCTAATGCACAAAAAGCATTGGTGATGCAGGCTTGGAAGGGCTACTATGAAGGGCTTGCTGAGGTACTTGGGCCGAATTACATTCGACTCTTCAAGTTGTGCTACCCGTCTATCCTAAAATAAAAGTGCAAGACACAAAGTATCCAAGCAGTAAAAGACGCTGTACCTCAAAAGCGCCTGTTTAGTCAAATATCTTCAACACTACCAGTGAGCCCCACGGGGATAGTACCTATGGTGAGGCTGTGTGTTGCATCTGTCTTAGGGTCATGGTCTCCTTTCGACTGGCCTGGCCCCCCCAATACTTTTTGTCTGCCTCTTATGGACTCAGAGGCACGCTGTGTTCATATGAGTCCCTATGCTGCAGTCTCACAACGCTAGCTTGAGTAGAATATTTGGGCACTTTGCTGTGCGGGTGCAACTGGCTGTCGTGCCACCATACTTTCAGCACATCCATATGGACCCTGAATATGAATCCTCATTCTTGACCAGACCTTAGCGTATGCATGTCTTCAGGGTTTTGCTGCAGGTGTGGATCAAACTTGTACCAGTTGCCATGATATCTCGTGATGGATACAGTTGTAGACGCATCTGTCTTGGGTGCGAATTTCAAATACTGCGCAGCTAGGTGGCCTCGGCTGGAGGAGCTCCTCTGTGAGAAGTTTTAGAAAGGGTTGGTTTCGCCGAACACTGCTGTTTCTGAGACCAGGCCCGGCCGAGATCGCAACTTTCCGCAGTGGAGGCGCTCCCTCAAAAATGAACCCCACATCGACCCCGCGATATTGCCGGGCCACAGTTGGTCACCCCTCCACACAGCTTCGCTACAATGATCTCGCGCAGCTGTCGATCATTGTGCAGCCGACAATTTCCCGTGCGACATCGATTTCTGAGCTCGACACCTCTGTACAGATTCAATTCAAACCCCAAGTCTACCCTTACCAGTAGCACTGCATTCACCATCCCCAGTCCTTCTCTTGCCTCATTTAGATCCCTGTCGTCGTCTCCTTCTCCTTCTTGTTCCTCCTTAGCAAAGATGAAGCTCCTCGTGCCCAGGCCCGAGTCGACAAACAACTCGCTTGTCCTCGACATCAAGTCCATCGAGGGCTTCCCCGTCACAATTCACCCCTACAATGTCAAGGAGCCCCTTCCCGAGGAGCTCATCGACGCCGAGTTCCTGGTCGTGTGGACAAACTCGGCCGCCAACCTGCAGGACGCCGCAAAGCGCATGAAGAACCTGAAATGGATCCAGTCGTGCGCCGCCGGCCCCAACGACGTCTTCGCCGCCGGCTTTGACCCCTCCATCACCCTCTGCACCGGCTCCGGCCTGCACGACCACACCGTCGCCGAGCACACCCTAGGCCTGCTACTCAACGCCGCACGCCGCTTCTACGAGATGCGCGACTACCAGCTCCAGAGCCAGTGGCCGCAGCACCTGGGCGGTCCCCAGCCTGACAGGCCCAAGGACCAGTTCACCACCCTGCGCGACGCCAACGTCACCATCTGGGGCTTCGGCAACATCGCCAAGAAGCTGGCGCCCTGGCTCGTCTCGCTCGGCGCGAGCGTCAAGGGCGTCGCCCGCAAGCCCGGCATCCGCGACGGCTTCGAGGTCGTCGGCGAGGACCAGATCGCCGAGACCTTCAGGACCACCGACGCCCTCGTCATGATCCTGCCGGGCGACGACTCCACCAAGAACGCCCTCGGCAAGGAGAGGCTGGCCCTGCTGCCCAAGCACGCCTGGGTCGTCAACGTCGGCCGCGGCACCTGCATCGACGAGGAGGCCCTCCACAGCGCACTCGTCAACAAGGAGATCGGCGGCGCCGCCCTCGACGTCTTCGCGAAGGAGCCCCTGCCCAAGGAGTCCAAGCTGTGGAAGGTCGAGAACGTCGTCGTCAGCCCGCACGGTGCTGGTGGGCGACCGCAGGGCGCCGAGGCCCTGATTGTGGAAAATCTCAGGAAGTTCTTGGCCGGTCAGCCGCTGAAGAATGAGATTGCGATCCCGGGAAAAGCCTAAGGGCGGCGTTGAGGGAGTTTGGGCAGCGCAGGGGCCGGGCGCTTCTTTGATATCCGATACAGCATCACCAGAGTGGGGAGTGGCACGGGCTTCTTATATAGATTCAGTTGTAAAATATATTGGATGAATGAGGATAAATTCCCCGCAGTTTGTTCTCGAAATCTATGAGACGCAGTTTTGACATTGTGGTTCATTCCATCCCAATCACTTAGAACTGATACTCGGCAACCTTCCCTTGTTCAAGCACAAACCATTGTGATACCCCTCTAATACTGACTACCGTGATACAATCAACCCAAAACTTGCCGTGGAAGAGATTATATGGCGCACGCCCTGCTGCTATAGACCGCTGCCTCCCTTATCGATAAGGGTGGTCACCCTTTTTCGGCTTAATAGTACAGTTGGTTACGACAGGTTATAAGTCCTCGCTTTCGCGCCTTTAGCATTTAGAGGGGCTAAGTTCGAGCCTACGTTAACGTCCTCACATTTTCGAGTTAAAACTATTTATCCCTACATAAAGACTGTAAGATAAATACTAGAGCATTAACTGGCCGACCCCGCTTCTAGAGATTATCAAGACCTTAGATTATGCTTGGGAAGCCAATTGCGCGCCCTGAGTTGTCCAGCTTCCTCCAGCTTCATTCTGGAAGCTGGGGGGGTGTGTGGCGCACGCCCTGCTGCTATAGACCGCTGCCTCCCTTGTCGATAAGGGTGGTCACCCTTTTTCGGCTTAATAGTGCAGTTGGTTACGACAGATTATGCTAATCAACATCTTAGAAAAGGCTCCAGTAGCGATAAGATAGTGGGAAGCTCTCACTTACAGAGTTCTAGCTCACGAACGAAATTTAGCAGCAGTCCTGGGGACATTTGCCAAGAGCAACTCCCAGGCAGTCGCAGCCAGGGTTACCAGAGCAAGGCTTGGGGGCACGGCTCTCGAGGTCGGCTCCCTGGAGCTCAGCCGCGGCGCGGACAGCGGGGGCCAGGCTGGCAGAGACGCTGACAGCGGCGACAAGAGTGACGAGGATGGCGGAGAACTGCATGGTGCTGGATTTGATGTAGTTGTTTGGGTTTTGAATGGACAGAAGTCTGTTAGTTGATGGATTATGGTTGAGTTGATAGTGAACAGCTGTTGTGAGAATTCTCTCGGAAAGACTGATTCTATTTATCCCTCCTTCGTCAGCTCTGATTTGGGGTCAAAAACCCCTTTTCCAATGATAGACGCCTCAGCCTACCGTCTTTGGATGATTAGTCGTTCAGCTGGATTGCGTAAAACGGTGGAACCACTATATGGTACCACGAGTAAGTGGTACCACCGACAGCGCTACCAAGCGATGCTAATTTCGCTCGAAACCCTGAAAATTGAATGCACGAAGCCTTCGGAGTGCTGTTGAGTAGCCCGAATACGGTCTCAGCTACAGTAGTCAAGCATGTTGCTTGAACACTTTGTGAATTACGCTCCTGTTTTGGTTTCGGGACTTCGGTTGGAACGGTAGCCGGACATATTCGGTCAATGCAACTCTCACTCTCCAATTACCAGTAACCGAACATTTTGATGGCTTCAGAATGTAGTCACTGACACCACAGCCGCTCCCAAAATGAGATGTTCAGCTCGCATCATGGAAGGGTTGGTTGAAACCCATCTTTCGGTCTGCTATGTGCTTAGAACATAGGAAGCTAAATGTTTAAATCTCGAAGACAAGAAAGCCCGATCTCATACAGGTACAAAAGGGCATGTCGCGACCTTTCCCAGCGTTCTATCTGAACAAGGTTGAACTTAAGGTTAAAACTTGTGTGGAGTGTGCCCCTATTCATAAATCATTGACAGGATGGCATGGCACCACTCATAACCCTTCACTTGGCTGACACTGGTGACATTGTGTTGAACATAGTATTGCTGTCCTGGCTTTCCCATATATTCAAATCCTCATTCCTAGTTGCCAAAGATGGCTCACCGATCATCGTCAATAAACTCCTACCCATGTTGGCCTATTGCGTGGCACTGCTATTCCCACAAATAGCCGAAAGGATCCAGCGTACAGTAGTTGGACCTTGTCTCTAGCCTCCTCAATTGTCTTTTACATGGAAAGCATCACTCTATCAGGGAAATTCATTGTATGACAAATAACTTTATATTCTGTAGTACCAGTAGCAGTGCCAGTCACCTCGATCTAACCTGAACCCGGGCGCGGCTATGCACTACTAGTAATGAAGATCTCGCCACTCACGGAAGTTTCCATCAGTAGTTTATTTTTAGTCTCGTTCTACTGGATTGTCCAATGCTGATGAACACATATGTCGTTGAACTCGCAGATACAAGTCGCTCCTGAGGAGATATTCCTAATCCTTCTTTCCACCCTTTGCCTCCTTTACCTCTCCCAAGGCCTTCTGCGCGACCCGGAATCCCTCCAGGCCTGCTGGCATTCCACAGTAAATTGCGGCTTGCAAAAGCACCTCTCGAATTTCGTCCTAAGAAGGGGATGGGTGTCAGCCGCTTGAAGAAGTTGCAAAAGTGCATAAATATGCACAGGAACGCGCAAATGAGCTTCGGGTGCTTCGGGCGCAGCCCCAAGCTTCATATTAGTGATCGCCTCCCCAGTAATTCGCAGGCTAGTGAAGATCACCAAAGTCTTTCAGGCAGGACTGAACATTATCTGATATAGCTTGCTTACCTCCGTAGCCCCGTTGGTGATGGCTCCTTTGACGTGAGTTGCCAGCTCGGTCGACCTGTTCAGGGCGACCAGCATTGCAACATTCACCAGCGAACGCCACTTCTTCTCCAAACCAGGCCGTGCCCAGACAGAGCCCCAGCAAGCCTCGGTGACGAGCTCTTGCATGGGTCTCGCGAACTCCGACCCGTTCTTTAGGGACCTTTCGACATACTCGGCGCCATTGACCTCTGTGCGGATTTTGATGCCTTCATCAAACAGCGTCTTGTGGGCAGCGGCGACCTTGTCGTCGGCCGGGGCTTGGTTGGAGGAGGAGCTCATGTTGGTCGAATTTGACAATTTAGTGAAACGGTATTGGGGCCGAGATATGACAGACGTCTTTTAGTGTTTAAGGGATCGAAAATATAGAGGAGATCAGACATTTGACGAAAGACTAAACTTTAGAATTTAACTCCAGGGCGGCGGTAGGCCACTAGGCGCTCGTCATCCGGCAGCGGGGGCTTTGGCTTGGCTTCCGCAGTGGCTTATTAATCCCCTCAAGTTCCCAGCTCGTACTTCGATCCCCCGCATGCATAGGTGAGTCTTGGAATATCATGCCGCCGAATGATGAGTGGACAATCGGCTATGCTCGGCATCTACTTGATCAGGATCGTTGGTCTCGCATAGTGTCATGGTCGTAAATCCAAGTTTGGATGGGATAGACGTGGCACTGCATATACATATGACTATGTACTTGTGAACTAACGTCCCCTCACCTGATTTGGCCACCGCCTGTTGTGGGCCACCACTTTTCTGGTGCAAACGCACCTTAAAAGGCCCACTTTTTAACTATATATAATCAATTTAAATAACGTTTTAAAAATCTATAGTTTTAAGTTATAAATATAAAAATAATAAAATTTTATATAAAAATATTTAAAATTTATAAAATATAAATATTTAAATATAAACTTTTAAACTTAATTACTTAAAAATATTAAAGATTACTAATATATTACTTATATTATATAATAGTAATATATATTATATATTAAATATTATCCTTTATAAGTATAAGGTTAAAAAACCTATAATTTTATTATTTAAATTAAATTATATTAAATTATATTATATTTTTATAATTAAACTTTATCTTTTTAATTTACTTTAAAGTATTTAAATAAAAGGTAAACCTTTTTAAAAAAGCGTTTTAAGTAATTAACCGTTTATCTTCTCTTTAACTTATTATTAATCTTTAATTTATAAATAATAAACTTCTTTATTTCTTTAAAATAATAATAAATATATCGACTATTTTATTTTTTAAGTTTCTTTATTAAGTTAAAATAATAATAAATATTTTAAAAAAATAAAGTATAATATATCTTTTAAGATTAATATAGTAAGTATTATTATATAAAACTTTTTATAATAAGTTATTAATCTTTTATAAGTTTATTTATAATTAAAAGCCGTTATTTTACGCTAATAGCTATAGCGTTAAGCTATACTTATTTATATTAATATTATTAATAAACTATTAACTTATTAAAGTTAAAGCTATTATAAGCTATAAGCTAGTTTAACGCCGTTAAATATTACTAATATATAAAAATATTATTACTATAATGTAATTAACTAGTAAATAGTAAATATTAATAAATAATAAATTTTTATAACTTTTATTAACTTTTAATAACTTTAGCATTTATATAAAGTAAAGAAATTAATTAAAATTAATATTAATAAATATTAATTAATTTTAATTACTTATTTTTAATTAATTTAATTAATTTATAATAATTAGTATAGCTATAATACTAATTTAAAATAAATAACTTTTAATAAAAAAATTAGATTTCTTATTAAAATAAAGTATTTTAGCTATATAAAATTAATTTTAACTTATATTAACTAAATTAACTATTTATATAATTCGTTATAAACCGCTTAAAAATATATTTTTATTTATTTAAAATTTAATTAATTAAACTCTTTTATATCTTTTTTATAAAGTTTTATATTATATTTTATTTTATTATAATTATTATATTATTATTTTAATAATTTATTATAAACTATCTTTTTATTATTATTAGCTATTATATTAGCTAGTTACTTTTTCTTTTATTTTTCTTTAATTATTATTTAAAACTTTTTAATAATAAATATCTTTTTAAGCTATATTTAACTTTTTTTAGCTTTTTAATATTTAATAAGCCTAATATTAGCCTTTTTAAAGGTATAAATTCGATTATTTAAAAAAATAATTTAATATATTATTACTTATATACCCTTTATAAATTTCTTAATTATTTAAATAATTAATATAAAAAAGCTTTCTTAATAAATAAATATTTTATCTTTAATAAAACTTAATTATTAAATAATTTAATAAGTATTAAATAATATTTATAATTCCTATTTAAATAATAATATAAAAAGAGATTATATTAAAGTTTATAAATAAATATTTAATTTAAAAATAATAAAATTTAAGTTTTATAAAAAAGTTTTAGCCCCTTTAAATTTAACTTTTATATTTTTTTTATAAAAACTTTATTATAAGTTATTTTAAATATAATAAAAAACTTTAATTTAATAATATAATTAATTAATATTTAAATAAAAAGGTTAATTTTATTATTATATTAACTATTTTATTTATTTAAGTTTCCCTATTAAGTTAAAATAATAATAAATATTTAAGAAGGATAAGGTATAATATATCTTTTAAATTAATATAGTAGGTTTTACTATATAGAATCTTTTATAATAACTTATTAATTTTCTATAAGCTTATTTATAATTAAAAGCCGCTATTTTACACTAATAGCTATAGCATTAAGCCGCGCCTAATTTATTTACGCTAGTATTATTAATAAGCTATTAGCTTTAATATAAACCGGTTTATCGAGGTTAAAGCTATTACGGGCTATAAGCTAATTTAACGCCGTTAAGCACTATATAAAAGTGCTATTACTATATAACTTAAGTAAGTTGCTCGAAATAAGCGATATTAAAAAGCCGCTATTGCTTTAACTAAGGTTTTAGCTCTGCTTAAATATATACTTATCTAGCGAAACCGAGCAACTATTATAACCTTATTTTATAAAACTACTTAAAAGTAACTATTTAGCCTATTGCGCTACCGAAACTAAGATAATAGTTAAGCTTAAACTATTACTTATATATACTTAAAACCTTTAAATTAAGTAAGGCCACTATATTCTATTATTTAAATATATAAATTTAATAGCTTTATTATAAATAGCTATAGAAATAAACTTTAAATATAATAAGTAAATTTTTATTTAAGTAAAAAGTTTTCCTATTAAGGTAAAGAAGTATAAAGATAAATAACTTTCTTTATTTAAGTAAATAAATATATTTATTATTACTTTAAAAATATATAACTCGGAAATCTATTTTAAAGAAATAAAGGAATTTATTACCTATAAGTTAAAAATTAATAATAAGTTAAGGAAAAGATAAAAGGTTATAAATTTAATACGCTTCTTTAAAAAAGTTTATTTTTTATTTAAATAAATAAAGCTTAATTATAGAAACGTAATATAGTTAAATAAAATTTAATTTAAAAAATATATAATTATAAGTCTTTTAACCTTATATT